>JAUMHN010410754.1:0-14451 GCA_032360265.1 Heliamphora ciliata
ACTTTAAACTTTTTCAAATGGATGTAAAAAGTACTTTTCTAAATGGTTTTATAAATGAGGAAGTATATGTTGAACAATCACTAGGATTTGAAGATTATTACTATCCAAATGATAGACGAGCTCACATTTTTCCTTGGACTCCAAATCAAAAAAGTGAAGAATGGAACGTTTGTCAACCAATCAAAGTATGTACGAGAATTGCTCAAATGCTTCAATATGGAAGACAGAAAGGTTTTGGGAACTCCAATGAGTCCCTCAATCAAACTTGACAAAGATGAGTAAGGAAAACTGGTAGACACTAAGCTCTACTGATGTATGATTGGTAGTTTATTATATTTAACTACAAGGAGACCTGATATAATGTTCAGTGTGCGTATGTGTTCACAATATCAAGCATATCCAAAAGAATCACACTTAACTGCAGTAAAAAGAATCCTAAGATATTTAATTGGCATCATAGATATAGGCTTATGGTATCCTAAGTTCACTTCATTTGAAATGATTAGTTATTCAGATGCGAATTTTTTCGGTTGCACAATTGACCGCAAAAGCACTAGTGGCACCTGTCATTTCCTAGGAAAATCACTTATTTCATGGTTCTCCAAGAAACAAAATTCTGTTCCCTTCTCTACTGCTGAAGCCGAATATGTGGCTGCGAGTAGTTGTTGTGCACAATTTCTATATATGAAACAACTTAAAGATTTTAAATTGAATTATGATGTTGTGTCAATCAAATGCGATAATACAAGTGCAATAAACATTTTTAAGAATCTAATTTTACATTCACGAACAAAACACATTGAGATAAGACACCACTTTCTTCGTGATCATGTACAAAAATGTGATATTTTTCTAGAATTTGTATGCACTAGTGAACAATGGGCGGACATTTTTACTAAACCACTTAATGAGAATCGGTTTATCGTGATAAGGAGAGAATTGAGCCTAATACATGTTCGTGAGGTTGTATGAACTTAATTGAGAAGAGTTTTAAAACATAAAATCAATTGAACCCCTTTACTTCAGGCGACTAACTGGAATTCAAAATTTTAAAAAAGGCAACATCCAATCGACTGACCACCAACATCCAGTCGTATGAGACCCGGACCCTTTTTCTTTTTTCTGCGTTTTCGAACGCGCATTGCGTGTTTTCGTTTGAGCATATTTTTATTGCTTTTAATGCTTGATCGGGTTAAGATATGCATGTAGGGTAGGTTCCCGGGGCCGTGGGCCATTGTGGTGCGAATTTCAAAAATAAAAAAAAAAGATATTTTGGAGGCCTATAAATATCTGGAGTTAGATATTTTCATAAAGATATTTTCAAAACTTAACTCCTAAGTTTCCTCCATATTCTCTCTGCCTTCTCTCTAACTTCTCGGGGGCCTAGGGCTCGATTTTCAACAATTCAACAGTGGATCCTTGCTTTTGGCGCGGTGGGCTACGCAACTATTTGGTCAGATTTTGATTCTGGTGAGGCTCGATTTTTGCACGGGGATCGAGATGTTGAGTTTTGAACTCACCAAGGTAAGATTCTAGACCTGCATGTTTTATAAGGGTGTTACATGTAATCGGGTGTCCTTTTTCCGGTTGGTTTGCTGTAGATTTGAGTTTATGTTCAGTTGGGTTTTTGGGTGAAAAATCGATTTTTTGTCGATTTAATGGATGAAGTCGGGTGTCGGGAGTTCTTTCGAGGTCTTAGTGTTAGGCCTGGGTGTAC
The DNA here is from genome assembly GCA_032360265.1 of Heliamphora ciliata. Lineage (NCBI taxonomy): Eukaryota > Viridiplantae > Streptophyta > Magnoliopsida > Ericales > Sarraceniaceae > Heliamphora > Heliamphora ciliata. The sequence continues at coordinate 1,718 of JAUMHN010410754.1, forward strand.
GTATGTTTGAGGGTGTTAAAAAGGGAGTTTTGAGGCTTTGATCTAAGGTTTCGAGGGCTGACCCGTAGCTTAAAAAACAGTTTGTAGGCTGGTTCAGTCGACTGGACTCATGAGTTCAGTCTACTGGATCATTGTTCTTGAGGTTTAGTTGACTGGACCTCGAAGGTCAGTCGACTAGACAGTGCTTCTGTGGCGTTTTGGCTTTTCCAGTGTGTTTTTCAATTGACTGGGGGTTGGGTCCAGTCGACTGAAGTTCTAGGCTGTTGGTTTTGATGGTTTGGGTTGGGTCTTTGGTGTCCGATCGGCGTCCTTTGGTATTCAATTGATTAATTTATGGGAATTAGTTGATTTAAATACCCGTGGATTTCTTTTGGGGTTTGGTGATCGTGTGGTGGTTTGGGGGTCGTGTTATGGCCTCAGGTGTTTCATTTAGGTGTTGTCCTCGGGGGTGGCATGCATGGTTAGATGCGGGTTGTTGTGGCACGGTTGCGTGCGTGTTGGTTATGCTCGAGACGTGTAAGTTCGTGGTGTGGTTTTAGTGTTTGGTTCTGGTGAGAATCCGTCTGAGGGAGGTCTGGGTGTTGATCTCCGCGTTAGGTGTTTGTTGTCTCTGTGTGTGGACGGGTCCCGGTTTATGGTTGGGTCGTTCGGGTATCGAATGACGGGTGTGTGGCTTGTGATGTTTAGTCGGGTTATTTGGCTATGTGCATTTATAACTATTTCTTTATGTATAGAATACATGGCATGATATCTGATATGTATCATAGTTGCATGCTGTAAAACTCAGAGTTTTATTAGGCATAAATGTGATGGATCTGCGGGGAACGTGCCTGTGGTGCATGTGGTATTTTTATGCATTTAAATCCTGATTAGGTTATGCATAGGAATGTTCGGTGTTATCCCGTAGTTTTCGGTGTTTCCCCGTTAATTTCAGTTTTATCCTGTAATATGCGGTGCTATCCCGTGGTATGCGGTCTTATCTCGTGGTATAATCTGTAGTCGACGGTTCCATCCCGTGTCTTATGGTAAAGTATGCTGTTTTAACCCGTGGCTTGGTCGGTTGTTTTAACCCGTGGCTTGGTCTATGATTTTACCCCATAGTATACGATTTTATCCCGAAAATGTATGTTTATGTATGGATCTTTGTCTCAGTGTTAGGACTGTGGTTACGGCGTATGAGGGCCGGTTGTTAGATTTGTGGTTGAGGCGTGTGAGGGCTGGTTGTATGTATCATGGATTACATGTATTGCATTATGAGACAGATAAACCAATTTTCAAACTGATTTAAGAGTCGTGTGAATCGCGATTTTAAAAAAACCCTTTTCAATTGTTTTTAGGCTCCTGTGAGTGAGTCAAATGGTGGTTTGTATCCTCACTTTTCCGTTTTCATGTGAAAATATTTTCAAGGCTTGAAAGAGAGTCTAAAACTGTACCTCATTTTTCCTAGCATGTTTAGCTTATACTCCATGCTTGTCTAATTTTTGCTGAGCCTTGGCTCACGGTGTGGGATTTTGTTTTTCTTCAGGTACTGGTCACGCTTGTTGATCTGGAGGTGCCGGAGGAGGTGGAAGAGTGTAGTCTTCCTTTTTGTTAGTTTTGTTACATATATGTTGTAACATGTTTTCTCGGTGTTAGAGTCTTGTAATGTATGCCGTTTGGCACTTATATACAATGCATGTATGGTTTATGGGTGTTTCACGTGGCTCGGAGTTTGGAGCGTGACAACTTGGTATCAGAGCCCCGGGTTCGAATACCTAAGAGCCGTGAGAAGAGGTTGCATCACCGGGTGAGGTTGATTGCGTGTACTTGACTGTATGTGTTTAGATGTTTTGATAACATGAACGTGATAACATGCGGGTCATATGTGAATGATGTGTATATGTGAGCATGGGGGTTAAATCTTAGGAGTGATAGTCCTGCCTTTGGGCGTTTAGGTTAACAAACTTAGGGGCCAGTTAGAAATGCGTTTAGCTGACGTGATTTCTGGCAGGAAATCTGAGTAGGTTATCCAAATAGATGTGTTATTCTTGTTGGTTCTCCTCGGTATGCGGGGTTGTTTAGCATGAACCTATGTGGCTATGTGCTAGCATGGTTATGTGGTTAAGCGTTTACGTTCATGCTATGTGCTATGTCTTATGTGCTGTTTTCTTTCATATAGACGCGATGTCGGCGAGAGGAGGGCGAGGCCGTGGTTGAGGCCGTGGCCGTGCTGTTGGCCAAGGGGATATTCCTATCCTTGATGCTGGGGATGCAAATGCACCCTTGGGACCGATGGACGCGACGGAGTTGTTGCGTGTGCTGGTTGGCTCTATCCAACAGTTGGTTGAGACCTCTAGAGGTGAGGCTGTTAGGGAGAGGGGGCCTGTGGTGATGTGGGAATTTAGGCGCATGGATCCACTTACCTTTGCTGGAGATCCTGATCCTATTGTGGCGACGGAGTGGCTGGAGTTGGTGACACGGATCCTTGACACACTACAGATTATGGAGGATGAGTTACAGGTTTCTTTTGCCACCTTTCAGCTGAGGGGTGCTGCTCATGCTTGGTGGAAATATGCCAGGACTATTACAGAAGTTACTTGGGAAGCTTTTACAGGAGTGTTTCTGGAGAAATACTTCCCAGCTTCGAGGAGAGATTTGTATAGGGAGGAGTTTTACACTCTTACCCAGGGGGCGATGGACATCATGCAGTATGAGTCCAGGTTTACGTTCTTGTCCCGGTTTGCACCTGAGTTGGTCAACACAAACGAGCTGCGTTCTATGAGGTTTGAGCGGGGTCTGAGACCGGTGATCAAAGAGTGTGTGGTAGTGATGGGGATTCGTGTGTTCACGGAGCTGGTGGAGGCAACAGTGAGAGTGGAGAACACCATAATTGAGATCCGAGCTTCTAGGGAGGCCAGGATACCATAGGGTGGAGCATAGGCGCAGACAGCTGGGCGTTCCAGCTAGAGGCAGAGGTCCTCTGGTCCCAATTTTCATCCATCTGGATCACAGCAGTTCTCTGCACCATCACCATTAGTGGCTTTGTCATGAAGGCCAGAGCAGAGGGAGGTCAGATGTTATCGATGTGGGCAGCCGGGGCATCGTGTACCAGATTGCCCGCAGCCGAGGCAGTCTCGGGACTTACAGTTGAGGCAGGCTCAGAGTTTCATACAGGATCAGTCGCAGTGGACGGAGTTGCCAGTTTGTTACAGATGTGGTCAGACGGGGCATATCTACAGGAGTTGTCCCCAGAGAGAGGATGCACCGAGTACAGTGGGCACACCAACGAGCTTATATGTGTAGGAGCAACAGTAGTATCTTGCGGTTCAGACTTCCCGGATGGCAGGTGGGAGTACGTCAATTCAGTCAGTACGACAGCCGACAACGCCGAGTTCTGGTGAACAGGCCAGAATGGGATTACGCCGAGCGTATTCTATTATAGCTCCTAGTTCTTTGAGGGCACCAGTCATGCCGGATGATGCAGATCTACCTTTAGCGAGCAGAGGTACTTTTTGAGCATGCTGACTTTGGGCCAGTTTCTTTGTTGCATCTGCATGGGAGTTGGTGATAGATTCTGTGGGTGCGCTGTGTTGAGGCAACGGTTGATGATGATGTGAGGTTGGGATGGGTTGTAGATCCCGTGTCTTTGAGATAGTAAGCCATTGTTTAGGATGCCATACCTCGTTTGACTATATCCTAGGAACGGTATGGCTGACCATCTCATATGCCTGTGTCGATTGCGATCGACGGTTTGTTGTTTGACTTTGAGTTGAATTTTGGGGGCAAAATTCCTTTAAGGGGGTAAAGTTGTGAGACCCTGACCCGTTTTCTTTTTTTGGCGTTTTCAGACGCGCGTTGCATGTTTTCGTTTGAGCATGTTTTTATTACTTTTAATGCATGATCAGGCTTAGATATGCATGCGGGGTAGATTTCTGGGGCTGTGGGCTGTTGTGGTGTGAATTTCAAAAATTCAAAAAAAAAAGATATTTTGAAGACCTATAAATATCTGGAGTTAGATATTTTCATAAAGATATTTTCAAAACTTAACTCCTAAGTTTCCTTCATATTCTCTTTGCATTCTTTCTAATTTCTTGGGGGCCTGGGGCTTGGTTTTCAACAATCCAACAGCTGATCCTTGCTTTTGGCGTAGTGGGCTACGCAACCATCCAGTTAGATTTTGATTCTGGCGAGGCTCGATTTTTGCACGTGGATCGAGACATCAAGTTTTGAACTCACCGAGGTAGGATTTTAGACCTGTATATTTTATAAGGGTGCTACGTGTAATCGGGTGTCTTTTTACCGGTTGGTTTGCTGTAGATCTAAGTTTATGTTCAGTTGGGTTTTTGGGTGAAAAATCGGTTTTTGTCGATTTTGTGGATGAAGTCGGGAGTCGGGAGTTCTTTCGAGGTCTTGGTGTTAGGCCTGGGTGTACGTATGCTTGAGGGGGTTAAAAAGGGAGTTTTGAAGCTTCGATTTGAGGTTTGGAGGGCTGACCTATAGCTTGAAAAACAGTTTCTGGGCTGGTTCAGTCGACTGGACCCATGAGTTCAGTCGACTGGACCCATGAGTTCAGTCGACTGGATCATTGTTCTTGAGGTTCAGTCGACTGGACAGTGCTTCTGTGGCATTTTGGCTTTTCCAGTGTGTTTTTCGGTCGACTGAGGGTTGGGTCCAATCGACTGAAGTTCTGGGTTGTTGGTTTTGATGGTTTGGTTTGGGTCTTTGGTGTCCGATCGGCGTCCTATGGTATTCAATTGATTAATTTATGGGAATTATTTGATTCAAGTACTTGTGGATTCCTTTTGGGGTTTGGTGATCGTGTGGTGGTTTGGGGGTCGTGTTGTGGCCTCGGGTGTTTCGTTTAGGTGTTGTCCTCAGGGGTGGCATGCATGGTTAGATGCGGGATGTTGTGGCACGGTTGCGTGCGTGTTGGTTATGCTCGAGACGTGTAAGTCCGTGGTTCAATTTTAGTGTTTGGTTCTGGTGAGAAATCGTCTGAGGGAGGTCTGGGTGTTGATCTCTGCATTAGGTATCGATTGTCCCTGTGTGTCGACGGGTCCCGATTTATGGTTGGGTCATTCGGGTATCGAATGACGGGTGTGTGGCTTGTGATGTTTAGTCGGGTTATATGGCTATGTGAATTTATAACTGTTTCTTTATGTATGGAATATATGGCATGATATCTAATATGTATCGTAGTTGCATGCTATAAAACTCAGAGTTTTATTAGGCATGGATGTGATGGATCTGCAGGGAACGTGCCTGTGGTGCATGTGGTATGTTTTTGCATTTAAATTCTAATTAGGTTATACATAGGAATGTTTGGTGTTATGCTGCAGTTTTTGGTGTTACTTCGTTAATTTCAGTTTTATCCTGTAATATGCGGTGTTATCCTGTGGTATGCGGTCTTATCCCGTGGTATGCGCTCAAATCTCATGTGAAAATGTTTTCAAGGCTTGAAAGAGAGTCTAAAACTGCACCTCGTTTTTCCTAGCATGTTCAGTTTATACTGCATGCTTGTCTAATTTCTACTGAGCCTTGGCTCACTGTGTGAGATTTTGTTTTTCTTCAGGTACCGTCACGCTGGTTGATTTGGAGGTGCCGGAGGAGGTAGAAGAGTGTAGTCTTCTTTTTTGTTAGTTTTGTTACATATATGTTGTAACATGTTTTCTCGGCGTTGGAGCCTTGTAATGTATGCCGTTTGGCGCTTATATACAATGCATGTATGGTTTATTTTGAAAGTGTATTCTCGGTTGGGTATCATGTTTGGTTGTTTATGGGTATTTCATGTAACCCAGAGTTTGGAGCGTGACAAGTCGACTGAATCTTTATTAGTCAATCTAGTCGACTGAACTTTTGGGGTTTTAAAACCCTAAGATGCCGAACCACATATCAGATGCAGATTGTTCATTTTCCACTCTTGGCTTTTCTCTCTTCTGTCTCGATTTCTGTCACTCCCCGATCCCGGGGACCCGTGAACCAACCCAACCATCCCGCTTATAAAGGTCACTAACAATAAGTTTCCTTCATTAAAGGTTTGAGTTTGAAACATATTAAAATAAAACTTTATTAAGCAATCAAATTCTGTCACATATCCCATTCCAAACAAATACCTTTGATTTCCCCAGAATTCATTTACAACCACTATATTATTATAATCATCAACTCAATTTACAAAAAATACGAAATACAAAGAGATACTAGATCTTTCTTCTAGCTTCTAACTTTTTCTCACAATGCAACCTTTGCCTTGGTATCTCCCCTGGTCCTTGAAAACCTGAAATGGTTTACATACATACATGAGTCGAAACTCGTAGGATATAGATTAACTCAGATGTAATGCATGATTTGTGAGGTATGATGGGTGCAACCGAAGTAAAATGTAAATTTTTGCCAATTCATTATTCCTTCACACGCACACACCCACGCACGCCAATTTGTTCCCATTTATCATTTCATATTGTCCATATTATTATCTCATTATCCAATTTTTCACAAAAATCGTGTCACAATTTCATTACCCGGTTTGTCACAAAATTATATCACTTCTAACAAACCGGTGTCGGGTGTAGCTTATAGAAACCTCTTCCTATTACTTCTCAATAGGCTACGGAAAGCCATTAGGTAATAGATAACTTTATAACTTACCACGACACAATACCACATTTCGGGGGCTAATCTGTGGGCATGTGGTCCCCATCTTGCGCAAGTTTTCGGTATTTCACCACAGAGCTGCTAACCCAACTTAATCCACATTAATCCATACGATTCATTAGTCATTCAAAAACTTTATTTTCATAATCCAGAAGTCCAACCAACAACTGGTTTCTCTCCCCAAATATTTTCACAGAGTACCTCCTTTTAAATTTCACATTTCAACTTCCCATTTCATTTCCAATCAAGTTCTATTTTAGTATTCAATCCTTTCTTTTCAATTCAAATGCAATCAGAAATTTTAACACATAATTTCTCATAAATCACATTTCATTTATTAACTTCATAAAATGTCAACGCATAACTAACTCACACATGACCATGTCATTTAAAACAAACAGAATGCACCCATTATAGGTTTAGAAACTTAAGTTCTCTTTGGAATGATTAACAATGCCAAAAGATGACTAAGTCGTACCACAACCTTCAGATACCCATAAAACCTTCGTTATATGTTGAAAACCCATTTTATTGGAAAAAAAACCAACCAATCGGTACAATACATGCATCCTAACCCAAATATATTGAAATAGGTATACCCATAGCCCAAGGGACAAGAAATTTGATGAAAAGGTCCAATGTTGATGAAAATAACATTTTTCATGACTTTTGGCCAAAAACAGGTGAAAAACGGTTAGAAAAATTTGACATACTCTCACTATTTTAATCATAACTTTTTCTACAAAAAGAATTTTCTTGTGAGTAGTGTTGTTGGAAAGAGGACTTCCGAAGCTTCGATTTGAGTACAAAAAGAACCCCATTCGGAGTCTCGATGTGGGAGATATGATTAAAATAATTTGGCCTTGCGCAGTCAGTCCACTCGAGTGAACGTCCAACTCTCTGCCAGTTGAACGCTCGAGTGGATAGGTCTCTGCTCAAGTGCGTTGGCACCCGAGAAAATCTCAAATTTTTCCCTATTTTGAGTTTCCAACTTCACTACCCATAAACCTTCATCAAATATGTTTCAAACCTCCATTTTCATCCCAAAAACATTAGATTCAAGTTTCATAAACCCTTTTTATGCAATAACTTCTTAAAATCATGTTTTATCATTTCTCAAAAACTCAAATGTTCATGAGAAACCAACTCAACTCACACATAACCCTATCCATCCTTCAAATCATGCATGAAATCTACTATATTTTACTTACATAACAAATTATCAACTCAAATCAACACAAACATATGAGAGAATCTAGATCCTACCTTAGATTTGCTTAAAAGCTTGAATTTTCTCCAATTTCTCCCTCCTAGGGTCTTGGTTGTTGATGTTCTTGCTTTCTTGGTGCACCATCTCCCATATCCTTGCTCTTAAGATTGATTTCCATCCTTGGTTACCTTCAATCAAGCTTTAATCCTTCAATTTCTATGGTGGAGGGCTTTGGTTTCTCATGTGGGTTTGGGTTTCACTCTCTCTCTAAGAGGAAGAAGAAGAGAAGAGGTGAGGAAGAGAGAGAAACGAAAGAAAACCAAAATGAGAGGGGTTCTCACATGGGTTAAGAGTGTGTGTGTGTGTGTGTGTATATATATATATATATATATATATCTATATATCAACCCCAAGTCTTTCTCCACCATTCGAGATGACTCCAAACATTTTTTTGATAGCCCACTCGATCGGACCTCTACCGCTCGAGCGGTGACCCCTAAAGCTGAATCCTGCAAATTTCTTAAAAATTCATCTCAAACTCCCAACTTTGCTCACATTTTAATATTTCGAATTATTCATTAGCGCAGCCATATTAACATCATTTGTTATTATATATCTCAATTTCACTTTCACCTATCACTAATTCAACCATTAACAAGCAAAATTTTATAACACCCATGCCCAAATTTAATTCCGTCTCCTCACTTAACCGAAAACATAAAATCACAAAATTAAACACGTATCGGGCCATTACAACTTTCCCCCATTTGGGAATTTCGTTTCCAAAATTCGTCTCCAGTTACACCAAACCTTCCTTTAATCTTGATATCTGTTCTCATACTTACTAGTCGTTCGATCTACGTAGCATCTTTCATAATTCCGTGATCCTGATCGTTCTTCCAGGATGATATGACTTAAGGATGCCAACAAGCCTCTAGTCCCGAAAGTGCTAGACTACCATCAAGCCTAACTTTCGAACACCAATATTTCACAAATATTAGAAGCATTCATATTCATCAAGTTGTACTCCTATTGGGCTTGACCAATCTAAAATGGTTCGTCGTTTAACACGACGTCAATTCTTACCCAAAGTTAACACCAGAGCTAGAGTCAACCACTCCGTTGTTAATCATCGACTATCCCTCTATGACCACCATCTCACGTCACATACACGTTTCCGAAGACTAAACATTCTCAACCGCAACATTATGCGTCATAAGTTTTACCACCACAAAGCTTCTCCCAACTTCATCGTATTATGGTCTAACTCACTACTATACTCCAATGTATACCGAGGACTACTCCTCCAACCCAAACACATGTTGCCAAACTCAGACATTGTTCACAAGGGTTTCACATGTTACCCCAAAATCACTCATGCCTTTATGGCCAACTAACTATAATTAACTTAAAACAATATCACTACTTGTACGGCATTACTTGAGTACTTCAGCCATCGACACTAACACAACCACCTGAACTTCGTGAGTCACTAGGATTATGCACACCTCATGAATCAAATGCTTCACCGGTAATCACTTACTTATACAGACTGAATCACATCCCTTGACGCCCTACACTTACCTATTGATTTCTCGAGTCTACAACACCTCAAACTAGACAATTTGTGATCTTTCGCATTCACATTACCCCACTCATCAACATTATCATGCACATTCGCGTCTTCCCTTCAAACGGTCGAATCACTCTTCGCATATTAGGAATTTTGAGAAATCCAAAGCTCCAAACAGAACATAATTCTAAACTCACAAGAGCCTATCAAACCCATCACGTGAATATTCCAGCCACAAGATTCCAACAAAATTTTCACTCTACCAAGAGCTAAAAATGTAACCATAACCACACAACCCAGAACAACCTGTACACCACGGCTAACGATTCTCTGTTAATCAGTGCAGAAAAGGGTTCTATGCCTCGACACGAACTTCCTCGTCAATAAGGACAAACGTTCCTGGTCTACCAACCTAATCTCCAAGGGAACACAACCCTACACACTTATATTCACACGGTAGAGTAAACAGACTCCACCCAGAAAACCCACAAGGAACTCAGCCCTCCAATCACCTAATTCTAGCAGTATCCATTTCCTAAGGCACACACTCACGGATCACAACACAAACATTATTCCACTGAGACTCCCATCTTCCTAAAACCACTAGAGACCATGACCCAACTTCAACGTACTCCCAGTACCCAACAACACTTGGCCTTCACAGTATCCTGTAAGTCTCACCTTGAGATCGCCCAGTCCATAGCCACATAACTACAGTCAACCCTAATCATGAGACCCAGGTCATCCGTTGCACTTAAGCTATTAACTCTTAGACCTCATTCGCACATACATGAACATTGCTATATCTTGTACTACACATCCCATAAGACTACAAGCTCATCCTCAGTCATACACAGGGACATAATGCCAACATTCCCATCGTACCAAGACTTCACTTCACAAGGTTGCACTTCACTGACCTAACTTTCATTAGGCAAATCATGGCCATATCACGGCCTTAAGCCCACCGTCCAAGCAACTTACGTGGAAAGCGCACGACACCAAACAAAAGAAAATCTAATCCTGAAACCTTTCATCCCAAGTTAATAATAACTTCCGTGATCATGCAGACGCTTCTCGCACTCTCATTCCCAAGTACGCATTTACTGTCAACATCTTAATGCACGATTTCTTACCTATCACCCCAGGCCATCCAAACCACACAGTACAGTGTTGAACCTTATTACTCTACACTCCGTCCCCATGGGCAAACAACGTACCTATTTTTGAACCTATGGTTAAACACAAACAACCTCCAAACATATTACACTCAAGACACACCATCTTAGCACTAGGCCAACCATACTATCGAACCCTTCTACGGTCCTTCCAAACCTCATACATGTAGCATAATTCCCAAATATGATCTCCTAATTACGAGGATAACGACCAAACCACGAACCTGCATTCTCGTAGGAGTCCCATAGAACTATTACTCAAAGATCTCACCACATAAACAATTAAACCACTGAACTCCCTTAGAAACCTCATCCAACTTGAACTAAAGCTACCAGCATTTCCTACAAACTAAACTACATCTCCAGAAATGTCACCTGAGCGCTCGGATTCACAGGATAAAGCAAACGAGCTCTTCAATGAACCTCGGGCAAACGGACCCACACTTATATGATCCCAACATTTACCAAGGAAGAATAATCCACACAGGATAGTCAATTATGAAACATCTCTCTTCCTAGGGAAACCACAAGCCAACGCTAGGTTCTTACTCAACGTCACTTCCTTCTAGGGCAACCAATAGTCACTCGGCTCAAGAGAAGATTAACCATAAGCCCCTGGTAAAGACATCTATCATCATCATATAAACGTTATCGACCACCATTCACAATGTGTATATCATTCATTGCACTAAGTCTTCACATTTAGATCTCTACTCAAGCACATTAACTATCGTTCACTCCTTCACATCCCAATAATACATCGCACGCGTCAACCAAACCCTCGTCGGTTAATCACCGAAGACAACATCGCATATATTTGCATCACTGTAAGACATCTCTTCATAGGGTCGCGTCACATCACTCGATTCCCAATAGGTAGGTAACAACCAAACGGGTAGGCAAAACCACGCCACAATCTCGAACTCGCGACTCTAGTACACCAAAACATAAAACATTTAGCCGAGAACACCCGTCTTGTTGGCTTAGCAAGGCTTCAATAATCAATTTTGATGATAAAAAACCATGCATCTAATTGTGCACATTGAGATTGTTTAACATGAAACATATTCTTAGCGCAATTCAAAATACACAGTGGAAACCATGACGCAAAAATTCAAAACAAGTTCTTTAGCGACAAGTTTTGTGGAATAAATGCAAAGAATTGAGATATTAAAGACTTGAAGAACAAATTTGTAAATTTCATTTGTAGGATCCATGTACATTCATATAACTCATGGATATGTGTGTTTGAAGCTCATAGGAATCCTAAATATCGTAAAAATATTTTTTCAAAGCATAAAAAGATCAAACCTTTTTGAAAACCATAAATTTGGATTTTTAAATGATCAAATCGACTGAGACTTTTATCCAGTCGACTGAGTGGGCTACCAAAAATTGATTTTTAGATCCAAATTAGTTCATTCGATCGAACCTCAGGTCCAGTCGACTGAAGTGAAGTTCAGTCGACCGAACTTCTTTCTTCAGTCGACCGAATAGCTTAAAATTTGAATTTTTCTGAAAACGGTTAGTTTGACACTTCTATATTTAGCCCAACGGCTAGCTTGATTTTGGATCCTATAAATAGAGGCCTTGTGCTATTGTTTCATTCATCCAAAGCCTCTCTAACATCTCTCATTCTATGACTCTCTTGTGCTTCAAAATCTTGAGTCTTTCATACATATTTTTGAGAGAAAAATTCTTTAGAATTCTCTTTGAGTTTCATAGTCATATTGTATTCAGAAGTTAGTTAGAGCGTTCATTGTTTGTACTTATTTGCTCATCTAAGGAAGCATTCTCTTGTACACTTTCATATCACTATTGTTGATTTGTATTTGAGAAAGGCGTTTCTCAAAAGAGGCTAATCCGCTTACAAAGATTGGGTTGACTTGAGAAGGGTACATTCTCAAGAGAGGCTACTCTGCCTAGATTAAGGAGAGAGGTTTCTCCGCCTATTGAAGAAGAGGTAGTAAAAATCCTCATAGCAGTTGGCTTGAGGCAAGGACGTAGGCCGTTGCGTCAAACCTTGTAAAAATCGTGGTGTTCCTCTTCTTGCTTACTTATTCCTTTGTTTACTTTATTGTTGATTCTCTTTACATCACACACGTTTACACTTAAGTTATTTCATCATTTATTTGCTTCG
>JAUMHN010410764.1:0-14451 GCA_032360265.1 Heliamphora ciliata
CATAAATTTCAGACCTTATTTGCTATCTCAAAGTGAATTTCTTTTGACGGTTACTGAATTTGAAAATAGGGGAAAACATGCTTGTCACCTATGTGCCTATCTTAATTTAAATTATATATTATGGGTTGCATGGTCCTATCAAATGGAAGTATGTATTGTTGAATTGTTATAATTCATCCCATGTTAGTTATTGTGGGCATGTCACGTGCATTGGTACATGCATCGGTAGATTGCATGAGTCATAGTATTCTTGAGTTATGGTTAGACCATGTACATCTTTAGCCATGCTATGTCATGAGTCGTGCCACGTCTTGAGCTGAACGCCATTAAATATCACCGTGGTCGAGAGTGTTAGCGAACGAAAACATAGTATGGGAGTGTAATGGGGCCATACTGCGATGAATATGGGGTGTCCCTTTTTGAATTTCTAGAAATCATGTTATCTTAGACTTTGGTTTGAGACTGGCGAAGGCATCACTGACTCTTTAGGTAGACAGTCAGAGGATAGCCTGACCAGGTTGACCTAACCCCACGTCGTTGTGATATAGGATGAAACAACCAGGTATAAAACTGGGTAATGAGGTTAATATTTCACAACGAGGGTTAATCGTGATGGCTTTAGCATTCAATTTCCAAGAAAGTCTATAACTCTTTTTGGATCCCAGGCCATCAGTCTTTTGTTGTCTTTGAGATCGGGATGGTTGTATGCACGATGCAATTTCATTTATATACCGTAGTAATTGTATGATACCTATGAAATGCCATCTTGCGATGCTATAATTGTCTTATTGTATTTATTACTTGAAATCCATGTTAGAATAATATTGGTACTAGAAAGGTAGGGTTTTAGAATTTCTTTTGGGCGTCGTAGCTCATGGCATGTGATGCCAGGTGACGGAGGGAAAATTTCTAGAGGAGACGGAGCATTCGTAGACCAGGCGAAGTATGGTCAAGAGTAGAATAAAGTAAGGTTCTTTTTGTTTTCCTTTGCCACTCCCTTGGAGTGTGTTATTACTAGTGAGTTTTTTCTTATCTTTTGATATGTAATGTAATCCCAGTACAAGATACTTGGAGAAATATAATATTTGGTTTTATGTTAGTGATAGTGAATGAATGGATAATATGGTATTATTTTTTATGTTAATTACAATTGGGCGCATAGTATAATTCCTATTATTATCTATACGTCTTGATGTCCTCAACGGATTATGGGGCGTCATAGCTTGGCATCAGAGTCTAGGTTTAGTGAACCTTTAGGCCTTGGGGTTGTGTTGAAACTGTGTGTTCTGTTGTGTAGCTACCTTTGTTAAAGTTCTGAGTTATATTAATTAATTGTATCACTTATAAGTTACATGCGTTACAATTCATCCTAATTAAGTAATTTTATTTTCTTTTTAGGATGTCTCTTGATTCTGATCTTGAGGAAGCAGTGTGGGCCGGTTATGAAGCCGATGATGAGGCCAACAGTTCGGAGGAGGAAGATCCACAAGAGTTGGAAGATGGCATCAGATTAGAAGATCTCAAGGAAGAAGCTCATAGTGAGATCATCAATCCGTTGAGTCTATACCTGACGTCCAAGGGGAGGTGCATATTGAGTGGAGCCACTGAGGGTGTCCTCTAGACTACCCAGTTGGAGCTCTAGTCTATGCTCGAGTGCCGCCAATGGCACGTTACTGATGGAAGTCACCAGTTGTCGCCTACTACTACCTTGGCCCAGTACCTATTATCCAGAAGTTGGACAACAGAGCATATCAGCTAGGGGTGCCTTTGGGGTTTGTAGCAAGAGTAGGGGATTCTATTACCTCGGCCCTTTTACAATCATATCACCCTATGGATGAGGGGCAAATCATCAATCTGCATGGAGGGTTAGATTTGATAATGATCGAACCTATACAGAGACCCCCTTGATTATCTTGGATCAAGCTCGATTGGATCAACTGTCACCCATCACCTGGTCTGTGAAGGTGCAATGGGAGTGTTATGGGGCACAAGAGGTAACCTGGGAGATTGAGACCATCGTACGCAGGGACTACCCAAGGTGGTTCTTGATATAGACAGCGTGTTTCGTTGCCTTGAAGTCCAATAAAGTGGGGAGGGAAGAATGTGACATGTTTTTGTTGTTTTGTTGTGTAAAGTTAAGGGTGAAAGCACTTGTTGTAAATCTGTACTTGTAAGTATAGAATAGTTTTGTAGTTTAAGTTGTATGAGAAGTCACTAGAACCATGTATAAATTTTTCAGACATGGAATAAATAAAGTAAACCTTTGTGGATAATATATGGTGTATGCTTCTGATTTTACTTTGTTTTAATTTGATGCCTATACTAACTTCTCTCATAAATATCATAACCTTAGATTTTTAATAGATGGTAGGAGGTAGAGCTAACAGTTAGAGGTCAGTTGAGGCCAACAGGCCCATTCATAATTTTGTGATACAAAACTTAGCTCAAGTTTTGCAAAACCTAACTGAGAGTATAAATTGACCAGCTATAAGTGCACCACGGGACAGAGCTTGGCTCTTATCGGAGTTGCGAAAGTAGAGGGCACCCTTGTTCAGAGGAGAAATGAACCCTAGAGGCGCAGAGAATTGGGTGAGAGCTATAAAGAAGATGCTAGATACCATGGACATTACAGAGGATGGCGATCGAGTTGCTTTGGCCACGTATCAATTTGAAGGAGAAGCAAATCATTGGTGATCCATGATCAAGACTACCAGGGATACAACCATTCTTACGTGGGTCCAATTCGAGAAAATTTTTCTAAAGAAATACTTCCATCCAACAGTCAGACAAGGGAGTAAGAGAATTCTTGGACTTAAGACAAAGGGTCAGTGTCAGTGACCCAGCATGCCAGCCATTTTGAGGAGTTTAAGTCGTTATGCAACAACCTTAGTACCAGATGAAGAATCAAAGGCACGTCGGATTGACTGGGGTTTGGATTCAGCTATTCGTGGAAAAATCATGTTCATGCAGTTTCCCACGTATGCTCAGGTGGTGCAAGGAGCTTTGGTAACTGAAGCATAGTTGGTGGACTCCAAGAAAGTTTGGAGTCAAAAGAAAGGAAATGTTAGAGGGGTAGGACCCCTGCAGATTCATAGAGGAGGGATGAACTAAAAACCATACTTTCAGACAAATGGTCAGAGCTAGAGAGGAGGTTATAACTCAGGATCGATAATTGGCTTTGAGTGCCACAAACTGGGGCACATGGAGTCTGAGTGTCCTCAATTGGCAAGGGGGAACAATCAAGGAGGGAACTTCAATGCCTGGCAGCCAGTGCAGGGTTACAAGAAGGCCGGTAGTTTTGGAAAGGCAGCGCAACCCAATCAACAGAAAGTGACATGTCGGGTTTTCGGTTTGCAAGGAGAGAATGTGGAGTATCACTCGATTATAGAAGGTACGCTTGTACTTTATAATTCATGGGTGTAAGTATTAATCGATTTTGACGCATCCCATTCTTTTATATCAAATGCTTGTGTTACATCCTTGGAGTTAAAGCCCGAACCCCTGGATACTAATATGTTTGTTGAATCACCTCTCGAAAGTAATATCTAGGTGGATTTGATATGTAGAGCCTACAAACTAAGATTATCGGGGTTGGCCCTAACCTACGACTTCGGTGTTATCAATATGACCACCTATGACATAATCCTTGGAATGCATTGGTTATCAGACCATAGAGCCTTGATAGACTGTTACTAGAAGAAAGTAACGGCTGTTATCCTAGATGGAACATGTTTCCCGTTTAAGGGAGATAGACATAAATTCCTGTCTAAAATGAACCGAAGGTTAGGACCGACGAAAGTCGTAACGGGGAGATTAGCAAACCTCAGGCTTAATGATGAAATGCACGTTACCCTAGAACTCCCTTGAGTGGTAAGCGAGTTCGAAGACGTTTTTCTTGTGGGATTACCAGGACTACCACCGCATCGAGAAGTGAATTTTACCATCGAACTACAACCCAGTACATGACCGATGTCCATGCCACCTCACCGCATGATGCCAACGGAATTGCGGGAGCTGTAGACTCAACTACAAGAGTTAATGGAGAAAGGGTTTATAAGATCGAGTACGTCTCCTTAGGGAGCATTAGTCCTGTTCGTCAAAAAGGAAGATGGAACCCTAAGACTTTGCATAGATTACCGACAGCTCAATCGGGTTACGGTGAAGAATCATTTCCTGATTCCATGTATTGATGACTTGTTTGACCAGCTAAGAGGTGCAACATGCTATTTTAAGATCAATCTTACGTATGGGTACCATCAATTGCAAGTTAGGGAGCAAGATATCGCCATGACCGCTTTTAGAATGCGTTACGGCCACTACGAGTTTGTGGTCATGCCGTTCGGGTTAACAAACGCCCCAAGAGCCTTCATGTTCTTAATGAACAAGATTTTTTCTCCTTTCTTGGACCAGTTCGTTGTCGTGTTCATAGACGATATACTGGTATACTCATCTTCCGAAGCTGAACATGAGCGAAACTTGAGGATCGTTCTCCAGCTGTTAAGAGCAAATCAGTTGTATGCTAAGGCAAGTAATAAATGTGAGTTTTGGCTAGAAGTAAAATTCGCATGTGGTATCAAAGGAAGGGATTTCAGTCGATCCTTCTAAGGTGGAAGCTGTGTTAAATTGGAAAGCCCTAAAGTTAGTTTTTGAGATCAAAAGTTTCCTAGGGTTAGTTGGATACTATTGAAGGTTTATACAAGATTTCTCAAAACAGGCCAAGCCAATGACACGGTTAACTCAGAAGGATGACTAGTTTGTTTGGAATGAAGACTGTGAAGTCTTTCCAAGAACTCAATAGAAGATTAACAAGCACTCCAGTACTTATTATACCAGAGCGGGATGTAGGGTACATAGTATTTTGCGATGCCTCTGATGACGGGTTGGGATGTGTGTTAATGCAAAATAGTAGAGTGGTGGCGTATGGCTCGAAACAGTTGAAACGACACGAGAAAAACTACCCCACGCATGATTTGGAATTAGCAGCAATAGTTTTCGCCCTTAAGTCGTGGTGACACTATTTGTATGGAGAGCAATTTGAACTCTTCAGCGACCACAAGAATTTGTAGTATCTTTTTACCCAAAAGGATTTGGACTTGAGACAACAATGATGGATGGAATATCTGGAGGATTACCAGTTCACGTTGTCCTACCATCCTGGTAAGGCGAACGTCGTAGCCGATGCTTTAAGTTGACGGTCTGATGGTTTTATAGCCAATCTGGCTATGAACAAGTGGAAGATTTTGGAATGTGTAACATAATTCCATCAAATAAAAGTGTGTATGGTTATTATGTTTATAAGAATGCCTCATTGGAATTTTTATAATTCATCACATGTTGGTCTTTTGTGGGTATATCACATGTATTGGTCAATTTCATGGGTAATAGCATTTTGGAGTTATGGTTGGACCATGTATATCTTTATCCATGCCATGTCACGAGCCGTGCCACGTCTTGAGCTGAACACCGTTGAATACCGCTGTGGTCGGGAGCATTGGCTAATGGGAACATAGTGTATGGGAATATAATGGGGCCATACTGCGACGAATAATGAGGGGGTGTCCCTTTGAATTCCTATAAATCATGTTAATCCTAGACTTTGGTTTGATGTTGGGAAGGGATAACTAACTCTTTAAGTGGACAATCGGAGAGTAGCCTAACCCTATGCCTTTGTGATTATCTACCTGTTTTAAGCCTCTGGAATATTTGTTTTTATGGTTTGTTCGAGTGTATGGACCTATATTTTAATTTAAGGAAGAAAAGAATAAAGTTTACCAGTAAAAATCAAAGATATAGTCACTTTTCCTCCTCACCCGATTTTACAGAGAAACCAAACCGAGTCTAAATAAAAACTTGTTTTTACTGGAGCTTCATTGGGGTGTTCTTAACGTGTGTGATTTTTGGTAGGGCCTAGAAATGAATTTTGGTCATCCAAACAAAGCCTTTACGGTATTGTGCCAAAGGTGGTAGAAAAACAGCCAACTTTCCCAAATTTTAGGAAAAAATAGCAAAATCCCCTCGGGACCAATTTTATGTCCACAACTAGGTTTTTGAGTTATCTTTTATTTTAAATTTATTTGAAGAGATTTGGTTGAACAGTTTTTCGTAAGTAATTTTTCCAAAAAGTGTCATTTTTCGAACAGATTCTGTTCAACCTAATTTATCCCATGTTTAGAAGCTTCTCAGGACTTTGCTTTCTTCTGAAAATGTTTCCTAACATGTATATCTAGCACACCGTCAAATTTTGTGACAAACCAGTGAGGTTTAGTATTTTTAAAGTATTTTAATATGAAGCAATATGAATTTGGAATTTTAGTTTTAAGTTTTAAGTGTTGACTTATGTACTCTCTACTTATCTTCCTTCCTTTAACTAATCAAGTATCAGTTTCTTGTGTTGCTATAGCATGTTTGAGTATGTTAGAGAATGTTGTTTGTCACATGTTATACGCATGCTAGCTTGGCCATGACCAATTATGGACAGTTAAAGGTTGGACTTCAAACAATTTGGGTTTTGACATGGGTTTGGGTTTTTGTTTAATGTGTTGTGGTGTTGAGAATGAGTCCATGTACGTCATGAGCTGTGCTATATCATGGGTTGTGCTTTGTCTTGATCCATCTCACGGCATTCAGCTGTGTACATGTAGTATGGGGCGGGGAGAGTGACAACGGTAAACCACACATCATGGCACTTACCGGGTACACGTAGTACTGGATGAGAAGGGTGTTGTGGTGGGAACAAGGCGTTTGGGATATAGTTTATGGGAACGTAATGGTAGTGGTGATGAGTGGCTGTTGTAGAAGCGGTGATGAACATGGGATGGGTTCTCTTGGTGAGACCTGGGAAACGATTTTCTTGCACAACGAACAAAAAACCATTGTGAACTTTATGTTGCTATTCTAAATTGTTTTTCATCATGTATGCATACTTGTATTGTTTGATTATGTGTGATGAAGGTAGGATAGTAGGGTATTGGTTGTTCTTATAGAGCGTCACAGCTCGTGGCGTCTTATGGCAGGTGAAGAAGGATACCACGAGGAGGCTGCGCCGGAAGACAAAGTGGAACCGTGGATCACAAATAGCGCAGAACCTTCAGTTGAAACCTTTGAAGAATTTTATAATTGAACTTTGAATGTAATCTTAACTTTTGAACTTTTGTGAGACTAGTGGGTTGTAATATTTAAAGACTCCTTTAGTTGTAATGTTGAAGTTTTATTTTTTTTGGATTATTATTGAATCGGTATAAGTATTCTTTTAAAAAAACTTTATGAGCTATTTTCTAAGAAATAATTAAGGATACAAATTTCTTTTGTAACATAAGATCTCTCCAAAAATTGGGGTGTTGTATTACTTGGGAGGTTAGAGCCTCAAAAGCAGAATTTGTCATGGCTCACTAGTGCAATGGAGTATCTAGGTGGGTTGGTTGACTGATGCACTGCTACTAGAATACATAAGTTTAGGGGTTAGGGATGGTTGTTTACTTTCTTAGACGTGTCATATATTTCATAGGCGGTTACTTAGATTGATTGAAAGTTTAATGGAATAAATCCTAAAATTGGTAAAAATTTGTGTATCTAATGAAATATGATGTTATATACTTTCATTTTTTTTGGTCATATATTTCATCTATTTCTTTCATACATAAATTTGTTGGTTATTGATAAATATTGACCACTCTTGTTTGTTCATGTGTTTGGACATTCCAGTGTACCTCATGATTAATTTTACTTTTGGAGTTTCTTCTGAGAACTGTTTGAATATCAATTTATATAGTCATAGTATTGGTTTGATGACTTTTTGTTCTAGTTCTTTTAATGTAGGCTATAAGACCAAATCCTTCTTTTGTATGACCGGATATAGGTGGTAGTTAGGATTAACGTACTTGAATATTTTATCTTGTTATTTATATACATTCGTTTGTTATTATTTGCAAGGTTTAAATGTATGTATGAGAAGTTAGGATAGATGGCTTGCGATCTGTAATTGAGTTTTGGTTTTGTTGTTGAGATCCAGGCAAATCCTATGTATATTATATGACTTGCTTTTATTATATGTTAATTTTGAGATAGTTATACCATTGGATTATCCAAGAAAAGGGAAACTCTGTCGAAAATTCTTAAAATTTGATACTTAGAATATATTTAACGAGTTTTATTGTTTTACAAAGTTGTGTGTTTTGGGGCCTGAGAACATTGTATCAGAACTCTAGGTTCGAATACCTAATAGCCGTGGGAAGTGGCTATGCTACAGCTGGGTTTACTATATGGTTTTGTGGAGTGAGTTTGAATATATGCTTATTTCGTTACTTGTTAAGTGCTCACATGCTTGTGTGTATCGTATGCTAGCTGTTATATTTTGTACTTACATATGGGGTTGAACCTTGGGGATATTATGCCGCAGTTTACAAACGTTGAAGTAACTAACTTGGAAATTCGATTAGAAACATGCCTGATCAACGTGATTTTTAATGGGAGGTCTAACAGAGTTTCTTGGATTGAGTAATAGTTCTTATGGGTGCATCTCAGTATGTATTGCAACTTACTTGTTTTGTGCTCACATGCTGTATATTAATTGCTTATCATGCTTAGTATAAGTAATTGTCACACCTGGGCGAGAGTGTGAGTTCTTAATAAATCTAACTTGATTTTTTTTTACTTGTCTTCTTTTAGAGTTACGCCTCCACGATCAGCTCGATGTAGAGGTAGAGGCCGAGGCTGAGGCCGAGGGCCAGGCGATAGACCTACCACATAGCCACGAGTTCAGGGGGAAGACCCAGCGGTAGTAGGGTTCCCAAATTAGAGCACAACTCATTCAATTCCAGCTGCACCTGTTGTAGGAACTGATATGCTGTAGCATTTAGTTGGGGTACTATAGACTATGATAGGGATAAGCGAGACCTCATGAGCCACAGCAGTGGAGCCTAGAGCCACTTCAGCCTTGCAAGAGTTTCAAAGGCTACATCCACTTGTGTTTCTTGGTGAGCTAGGCCCTGTGCATGCTGAGGAGTGGTTGGATCACATCACCTGGACGTTTGAGACATTGTAGATTACATAGGATGATTTGCATGTCGTTTTTGCCTTTTATCAGTTGAGGGGTCATGCACTACACTGGTGGAAAAGGGTTGAAACCACCATTGGCAATACTTGGACAGCGTTCACTACTGGATTCTCAAATAAGTACTATTCAGAAACCACACGTGTTGTTATGCGGAGGGAGTTATTAGACCTTTAACGCAGAGATTTGACTGTAGCCTGGTATGAGGCTAGATTCACAACATTGTCTAGGTATGTGCATGAGATGGTTTTGAATGAGATACATCGGTGTTGGAGGTTTGAGGATGGTCTTAGAGATGCTAATCGAGAGAGGATTCTGGGCATTCACATTGAGTTTATGATGATCTAGTGGAATTAGCTTTGACCTTAGAGCGGACACTACAGGAGACACGAGGTAAGTAGATTCCTAAAGGATTAGGAGCACATATGGACAGTTTGCCTCCTATGAGGAGACGTTAGGACACAGTTTGCCTTCATAGGGACAACAATTTTCTTTGGATATCCACTAGTTCCCTGACAGTTGGTACCACAACAGCCCAGGGTACCATTACATGCTATCTATGCCATCACCGAACGGGCGCATTACTACCACAACCAGGACAAGAAGCAGTTTACTCTCAATTGTATATTTACGACCCTCATTCTGCAATTGAGGCTCGCAGTCGTAGAAATCCTCATTTGAGAAGAGATGTCCTTTAAACAATTCAGGTTACTTTGTTGGAAGTTAATCCATTTCCAAAAAAATTTCTTCGGGCTTATAAGATTTTAAATCAATCAGAATTAACTGATCAAAATTTACCTGCTTTTCTTCATTACAGTGCAGACACTGATCGCCGTCGGTATAATTTGTCAATAATAGATGAGATTGCAGTAATTTTAGCTGGAGATGGAACTGACCACAGTGGGGTTACAAATATTGTGTTGCATCCGAGAGGAAATAATGCACTTATACGAGTTCGTGAATGCCACCCAGCTTGTTTACCGTTGCATTACGTTTTATTGCTCCTCTATGGTGAGCTTGGTTGGAATTCTGACTTCAAACAGTGGGATGTCATAAATGGGTGTTATAAGAATGAAAGACTTACTCAGATGCATTTTTATGGCTATCGTTTGTTTCAACGTCTCTCAGAGTATTCTTCTATTTTAAGAGCTGGGAAATTATTTCAAGAATTTATTGTAGATGCTTGGGCTGCAATTGAACAAAATCGTTTGCCATATTATAAGCATAATCAACAAAAAATTCATGCAGAACTTTATCAAAATCTAACAGATATTGGACCGGATGAATTGGCGGCTCATGAAGTTGGTCAATGAGTAGTTTTGCCTTCATCGTTCCTTAGCAGTCCCAGACATATGTTTGAAATTTTTCAGGATTCAATGGCTATCACGCGGTACAATCATTATCCAGATATCTTTCTCACCATGACCGAAAATCCAAATTGGCCTGAAATTACGGCTGCTTTATTGCCATATCAAAAAGCAATTGATCGCCCTGATTTGGTTGCCCGTATACCGTGAGGGGTCAAGAGGTTGATAATAGAGATGTTGTACCATACAATGCATATCTTTTTAGATGCTTCAATTGCCATATCAATGTAAAAGTTTGTGCGGGAATGGGATGCGTCAAATATATTCACAAGTATGTTTACAAAGGTTATGATCGGACAACTATGTTGTTGGGCGTAACAGACGAGATCTAATAATATCTAGATGCGAGGTATATTGGTCCACCTAAAGCAGCTTGGCGAGTTTTTGGCCATCCTATGCATGAAGAGATTCTAACAGTTGTACGATTGGCGATCCATTTATTGGGAATGTATCGTGTCCTGTTTGGTCTAGCTGAATCATTGGCCAGAATTGTGCCTAGAGCTGAGCAACAAGAGTCGACTCTAACTGGTTTCTTTGCATATTGTGCTTCAAATGATGCTGCATGTGCATTTACCTACCAAGAATTTCTACAACATTTTGTTTGGGACAAGCCTCACAAACTATGGAGACCAAGGCAAAGAGGGTTTGCAATTGGAAGAATGTACTTTGTTAGCCCTAATGCAGGTGAAGGATTTTATTTACGATTGTTGTTGACTGTTGTCAAAGGACCAAAATCATTTGAAAGTTTGCGAACGGTCAATAATATTTTGCACGATACATTTAAATCAACATGTATTGTGAGAGGGCTTTTAGAAGATGATGAAGAATGGGTGTAATGCCTTCAAGAGGTTACAGTAATGAAAACTGGATACCAGCTGAGGAGATTGTTAATTGATATTCTCACACAGTGTTCTCCATCGCAGCTACATGCTTTGTGGAATCAATTCTCAGCGGATATCTGTGACGATCTTGCTCGTAAGATTTGTATGATGTCCTAATTCAACAAGGGCTCAAATTGAAGATTACGGGTTGTATCTTCTTGATCAATTGCTTCAAGAGTCGGGTAAAATCTTGAAGGACTACCCGCTCATGCCACAACCCAGTGGAAATTGGATTGTCGTCGTTGGTAATAGATTGATAGTAGAACATCAAAAACTCATTGTTGATGCAAAACACCATATTACACAAATTAATATTGATGGTCTTAATGATGCGCAACGTACTACTTATACTGCAATCACAACATCTGTCTTTGAGAATAGAGTAACTATTTTTTTCCTAAATGGTGGTGCTGAAACAGGAAAGATGTTTTTGTACAATACCGATGCAACGAAATGCCGTAGCCTTGGATGTACTGTTGTGAGTGTGGCTTCATCGGGTATTGCATCTTTATTGTTGATAGGAGGTCGCGCTGCACATTCAACATTCTCCATCCCATTAGATGTGTTAGACAACTCTGTTTGTGGTTTTAGCAAACAATCATTGCAGGCCGAATTGTTTAGAAATATAAATCTTATAATATGGATGAGGTTCCTATGCAACATCGATATTGTGTTAAAGCAGTTGATTGCACACTACAAGATATGCAATAATAACAAGCCATTTGGTGGTATCACTGTTGTTCTTGGTGGTATTTTCGTCAAATCATACCAGTTATACCAAGAGGAGTACGCGAGCAAATTGTCGGTGCATCAGTTAGGCGATCAGTACTATGGAAGAGTATACATGTCTTGATTTTGGATTTAAACATGCGCTCAAACAACGCGGATCATGAGCATGCTATTTTCAGAGATTTCTTGACAAAGGTTATATTCTTTTATAGTATTCTTTATAACAATAATTCGTTTCATTATAATTTTACTACTTTTAATATTAATTTTACTACTTTTATAAATTGGAACCGACCCAAGAGAAATCATAGAACTTCCATCAACACTACACAAGTGCCATAATATAAATGAGATGATATCTATAATTTATTCGCAACTAGGAATTGCTGGTACGGTGACCCCGACATTTCTAACTGAACGCACAATTCTTTCGACCCAGAATGATGACGTTAGTGCTATCAATCTTGCAGCATTGAATACTTTTTCGGGAGAGACAACAACTTTGCGGCAGACATTGTTTACAAATGATGAATCTGATCGAACGCTTACCAATCGATATCCAAATGAGTATTTGAACTCATTAGATCCTCCTGATTTACTACCGTTCAAGTTAGATTTAAAAGTCGGTTGTCTTGTAATGTTGTTGAGAAATATTTCACCAAAAGATGGGCTTTGTAATGGGATGCGATTGGTGATTACCAAATGTGGCTTGCGTATAAATGAAGCTCTATTTTTAACTGGAGATAAATTTGGCAATTTGGTCTTCATTCCAAGGATATCATTGGCACCATCATCTTTTGTATTCCCTTATCAAATGATAAGACGTCAATTTTCTATCAGATTCGCATATGCTATGACTATCAATAAATCCTAAGGACAATCTGTGAAATATGTTGGAATTAATTTACGCACACTAGTTTTTAGTCCTGGGCAACTATATGTGGCTTTATCTAGATGCACATCTATGGATTGCATGTCTTCTTCTTCCTGAAAATGCTTCCAATTTCACAACAAATATCGTTTATCCCGAGGTGGTGTTGTAGTGTTTTTTGCAGATTAATTTTTCAATCATATTTAAGGTAAATTTCATCTATTCATTTTGAAGTTCAAGTATTTTCATCCACTATATTTTATTTTACAATCTAACTTAATTTTTGTAGGATTGGGATAATATAGTTAGAGACTACAAAATCAGAGAGCAAATGATAAATGCCACAACACTATTACCTTGGAGATGTCTTAATAAGGTAATGGATCTCAAGTTTAAAATTTAAGATTTCTTTCGTTTGAATGTTTTAGATTGATTCGTCTTAATAAGGTAATGGATCTCAAGTTTAAAATTTAAGATTTCTTTCGTTTGAATGTTTTAGATTGATTCATTTTAGTTTCTTGCTTTCATAAATATATAGGTAGTTGTGTATGTTCCTCAATCTACTCTTTGGTCGAAGTACGTATGTGTTGAAACATATACATTTTGGAAAGTGATGAATAGAAGATTTGAAGATGTAGATGGCCAATAAAGACATGCTGAATTGCATAATCTGGTTTTTGTAAAACATATACATTTTCATTTATATTAGGTCTTGATTAGTTTATGTTATTGATTTGAAACTGGAGATTTTAAATGTATGCATGAGAAGTTAGGATGATTTTATTTGAGTTGTGGCTTTATTGTTGAGATCCAGGCAGAGCCTGTGTATATTGTGTTACTTGATTTTATTACAGATTATTTGGTTAACGGTCAAACCGTTGGATTATCCGTAAAACAAGAGAATCTGTGCCAATTTTTTTAAAAATTTTTTTATACTTAGAATAATTATCTATTTATTTTTTTAATTGGTTTATACTATTGATTTCAAACTGGAGGTTTTAAATGTATGCATGAGAAGTTAGGATGATTTTATTTGAGTTGTGGCCTTATTGTTGGGATCCAAGCAGGGCCTGAGTATATTGTGTCGCTTGATTTTATTACAGGTTATTTGGTAAACGGTCAAACCGTTAGATTATCCGAAAATAGGGGAATCTCTGTCAATTTTTTTTTTGAAGTTTAATACTTAGAATAATAATTATTATTTTTTGAATTGATTTATGCTATTGATTTTAAACTAGAGGTTTTAAATGTATGCATGAGAAGTTATGATGGTTTTAATTGAGTTGTGGTTTTGTTATTGGATCTAGGCAGAGCCTGTGCATATTGCGTTAATTGATTTTATTACAGGTTATTTGGTAAACGGTCAAACCGTTGGATTATCTGAAAAATAGGGAAAGTTTTGCCAAATTTTTTTAAAAGTTTAATACTTAGAATAAGTATTTATGTATTGCACTTTTTTTTTCTTAGTTAGTGTTTTTTAGTATGGGTTATTCATAGAAATATGTGGCTTTAGATAAATTATTAAAATGTACGAATAATCTAAAAAAAATGGTG
>JAUMHN010410775.1:0-14449 GCA_032360265.1 Heliamphora ciliata
TGTGAATTTTATGAGATAAAGCCATTTTTGAGGCTCGTGGAGGCTTGCTGGAAAACTGTTGGTTTTTGAAAAAAACTTTTTTGGCTCCCGTGGTTGAGCCCGTGTGTGTGATTACATAGCCTGCTTTACTATTTTATTGTCTATGTTGGATTTTGCTGTAAAACCTTTTCATGGAAGTATGATGAGATGACCTAGTTGCAGAGGTAATGGAAGACTTGCTGTAGTTTTCTCTTTTTGAGACATGTACTTACACATGTAACGCCTGTTGAGGCTGGTTTTGTATGCCTTGAGGCGATACTATTATTCATGTATGAGCTTGCATGATTTACAATTTTATGAGAGTTGAACTGTGGGGATCTTTTATCCAAATGTTATACATTTTAATTATCAACTGTGAAACCTATTTTCAAAAATGGGTGTTTTGGTGAGCTTTCGCGTGACCCGAATGTTTGGGGCGTGACAGCCCAGGCCACCTATTTATAGATAAGCCTCTCGTCCATAGTTTTAGTCTTTAAGTCCAACTCTGTCTGCAAGTTTTGTCCGAACGCAACTTATTTTTTCCGGACAGTTAACACTTTCGTTTGGACGCTAGATGATCCCGTCCAAACGTAATTCCTTCTGTCAACGTTTTATTCGAACTCTGGTTGATGCTCGTTCGGACATTTTTCTCCAAGTAGCTTTTCCATTCGGATGCGGACGTAGTCCGTCTGGGTGCAATATTTTCTGGACCACTTTCGTCCGGACACGGACATATTTCGTCCAGACATAACTTTTATGAAAATTCCCTTTCTGACCCTTGTCTCTTTTTTGTCACGTTTTACACTCTTTTCTTCTTTAAGCCGCTCTCTTTGATACGGTTGACAAAATACTACAAAACAAATTATTAAACACAATATCGAGGCTTAGTATAGTATATTTTGCGAAATAGAATCGACACTTTTACGTACCAATCATACCCTACAACTTACACTTTGCTAGTTCTCGAGCAAAGCAAAGAATATCATATCCCGTTATCCCAAAAATATTTTTGTTCTAAGAAGATCAAAGTAACAAACTGTAAAAATAATACACCCGACATTGAATTCATACATCCTCTTAGCTAACTGTTATTTTCATAAAATATTCACCACAAAAGTTGAACCTGGCGTGTATGTGTTGACTTGGCCATTTAAATCAGTCGCATGCCTCAGAAAACTTAAACTGCAAATTTTTATCAAAATTATGCCTCGACTTCAATCCTCACTGGGTATTTATTCATAATAAATTACTCAAAAACTTGCTTATTTATGTACACTCACGTAGTATGCGGCAGAAGTAACGTTTATGCAAACCAAACAATTATACCTGCATACTTTAAGACTAAAAAAGAAGCAAACATTGAGAAAGTCTTCTACAAGTCTTATTTGTCCTTTTTATTGAATTATTTCTGTACATCATATTATGTCTCACCTAAGATCAATTAGGTTTTTATTTTTAGTTATAACTTTAGACAATGATAAAGTGTATCTGGACTAGGATAAAAATCACAATGTCTTGAAACAAGTCATCATGTAGGGCATTATTCACGACCCATATTCTTTTTTTCTCCCACACTTATCTATCCCAAAGCTCGGAATTATTATTATTATTATTATTATTATTATTATTATTATTATTATTATATATATATATTCACCCATTCAATATACTTTTGAACAATCAATTATTTTGTCGAACTATTTGTTTTTATCCAACCCTTCTTCCTTATTGAATCCTTTATGATTTTTAATTTTTTGTATACTTATCATTGCCATTTCCTATAAAGATGGCATTTTTAGGTATCTAGAAAAAACAAGAAAATGCTTAAATGTAAAAAGCTTCAAGAGGAGAACTAGGGTCAATTAATGATCAAAGATACGAACAGGCTTAAAGATAAAAAGACGACCTAAAATTATTTTTCAAATTTAATAAAATCCTTTGCACAGTCCTTATTTTTAAAAAATTTCAAATTCAACTCACACAAGAAATTCTCAACTTTTGGCCAAAAAGAATGAATAGCAAGATTATACAACGATTATTGATACTGAATACTTAAACATGAGTAAATGTATCAATAATTCTTTAAAAAATTATCAAAGTTTTAATGACTCACAGGATAAAGCCTCCACATTGTTGTTTTTCAAGTCATTCTTACTACAAATATTCATTAGCATAAAACCAATTTCAATAGCTAAGTGTGCAGTGCCAGATTATACCAAATGTATAATTCCATGATTTATGTCATATAAAAACAGTAGTAGACCAAAAATACTGCATTACTTTTTTATCTGGGGTGTTGAATCTACAATTTAAATCTTTTAACCTTCTCTATTTTTTTAACAGTTTGGCAATTTATACAATAATGTCCCTTAACTTGAATATTACACTGTTTGCAGTGCGAATAAAAATAAACAAGAGGAAAAGAAATGTACCGTGTAACAGAGCAATCACTAAATAAATCAACTGAAATAACAATTCATACATCCAAACAGCAGAAAGTAGAGCGAATATAGACAGGTAAAATAAAAAGAAACTGAAATGTTTTATTAATAGCCAACTGTGGTGTTTTCACATCAAAAGAAAAAAAAAGTAAAAGAAAAATACATAAGAAAAATGCCCTAAGGGCTTACTAACTGTGGGACTACTATGGGTAACATGGAAAAAATCTAAAGCTTGAAAGAAAAAAGAGGAAAAACAAAAGAAAGAAAAGCATCAAAGGGGAATGGGGATGAGATCCGTGCCGAGGAGCTAAACTAAAATGTCAGAGCAGCACATTGAGTAGCTCCTGGGCTCGGGCTTGGCTTGTTGCAAGTGTGGCTTAGCCAGCATCCAGTGTAGCCTAGCCTGCCTCCAGCGTTGCCTGGCCGTCCTCTAACTGGTCCAGCCTATCGTTTAAGACCTTATAGGTGACCTCAGTTAAGGACCAAGTGGAAGAGGAAGGCAATAAGGAGGAGAATGCATGCATGGAGCTCGAGTGGACGCCCAGCTTTTGAGATGGTGGGTGTTCGGGGTTGGACCTCTAACTCAA
Source organism: Heliamphora ciliata (assembly GCA_032360265.1). Taxonomy (NCBI): domain Eukaryota; kingdom Viridiplantae; phylum Streptophyta; class Magnoliopsida; order Ericales; family Sarraceniaceae; genus Heliamphora; species Heliamphora ciliata. Next base: position 3,047 of record JAUMHN010410775.1, read on the forward strand.
AGTGAGCGGCTCTTCGACCACATCGCATGATGATAGTCATTGGGCGTCTGGTTGGAGAGCACGATCAAAGACAGGATGAAGGGAGTGGGGTTAAAAGAAGTAGTGGCCAGAATGAGGGGGAGGACAAGGTTGGCATAGGGGAGAGGGCAATTAGCGCGGGGTGAGGAGGTGAACTTCACCATCTCGTCTAGCATAAAGGGGAAATTGAGAAAAAGGCGACGATTTAAAGAGCATAGAGAGCCTAGAGGAATGCATGGCAGCGTTCATCCTTGTGGTCCATGGGTAACACAATTTTTTGCAAGACGATATCAGCGAACCAGAGAGGTTCGGTGAGATCGCCATAGCGGGAAAAGGCAGCCCCATGGGTGGCACGGCCCTCGAAGACGACCAAGTTCATGTCAGCAGCAGTGATAGCAGCGGGGATAGCAGGCATGCGATTGGCGGCTTCATCGTCCTCGGTGCCAAAGATGCCGAAGACAGTGGCTATGTAGTGTGCACTGAAGGTGAAGTCGACGCTGTTGACAGTGGAGATGAAGTAGGAAGAAAGGCGGTCCCAGTCCACGTAGCCCACTCAGCAAAGGTTTTGGTAGAACAGGTGGACTAGGTAAGGGTATGGTGGTGAAAAGGGGCCACATAGGCCATTGAGTCGGCGCAACTCCAGAAGTTGTATGCCTTGAGTGGCATACTTTTCGAACCGTAGGAAAGCTTCACCGATTGGGAAGTTGGTGAAGCGGTGGAGCTCTCGAGAGGACTAATGGGCGGAGAGCACTAAGAAAGAGGAGTGGTCGGAGCCATGTCTCCGTTTGGCAGGGCAGCGAGAGCTAGCAGCCACAGAGATGGTCGGTGGAGAGGGTTGAGATGGAGAGAGAGAGAGAGAGAGAGAGAGAGAGAGAGAGAAAGAGAAGAGGGAAAGCTTGAGAGTTTGAGATGAAGGGAAAGAGGCGGGAGGCCTCCTATTTATAGATTTGGAGGGTTCCGTCTGGACAGGACTGTGGGCGTCCGGACGAAATGTGTGGCATCCGGATAGCGTTCGAACAGAATAAGGAAAGAAACATTTTTGTCCGGAATAGAGGAGCGTCCGGAAGGAAAAGGTACTAGAGTACTTTCATTTGTATGGAAATGGGACATCCGAACAGAATTTAAATCGGTGAAAGGGGAAGAGTTATGAGGCAAAAGGCGTTAATAGTAGATGCTAAAAATGTCACCTCGATTTTATTCTGTCCAGACGAAATTCTAGGGCATCCGGACAGATTTTGCATTATAGGTGCCACGTGGCAGCCTGGGGAAACAAAGGGACACGGCATTGGAATTTCGTCCGGATGCAAGGACGTCCGTCCGGATGAAAGGACAGAGTAATTAATGCTCTATAAGCTGAGGGGTCGTGCCATGTTAGGAAGGGACAGATCCCATTTTGTCTGGACGAAATAGGACCATCCAGATGGAACCGTTTTTTTTAACTTAACTTCCCCTATTCCTACGAAGATCTAGGTTTCCTCCTAATAGGACTAAGTTTAACGTCTTCAGCCAGACGTGGTGCTCGGTCACTGAGCCGGGGGTGGTGAATCAATGAGATCGGTAGACTCGATAGTAGAGTCGATAGAGATTTCGTCTATGTACAATTTCAAATGATGGCCATTCACTGTAAGATGCTTTCATGAGCGAGGGTTGAGTAGCTAGCAGGCACCGTGAGGGTAGACATGTGTCACCACAAACGGTCCATCTCATTAGGATTGGAGCTTTACGGGAAATAACCATAACTTGGAGTTAAATAACCAAACCTTTTGGTTGGGCTTAAACGACTTTCGATTGATGTGTTTGTTGTGCAAGGCTTTCATTCAAGCTTTGTAGGTGCGGGAGTTCTCATACACCTCGTTATGGATTTCTTTGAGATCGCCCAGCTGAAGCTTGCAGTGGGTGCCAGCATTGGCCATATCGAAGTTATGGGATTTGATGGCCCAATATGCTCGGTGCTCTAACTCTACAGGAAGATGACACACTTTACCAAAGACCAGACGATACGGGGACATGCCTATGGGGGTTTCAAAGGCGATGTGATAGGCCCAAAGGACATCGTCCAGCCTGTCGGATCAATCTTTCCTATCAGGATGGACAATCTTTGTCAAAATATTTTTGACTTCCCTATTAGATACCTCGACTTGGCCACTAGTCTGTGGATGATAAGAAGTGGCTACCTTGTGAGTGATGGAGTAGCGATGAAGCAAGGCGGAGAAGTACTTATGTAGGAAGTGTGGACCACCGTCACTGATGATAGCTCGTGAAAAACTAAATCGACTGAAGATATTGGATTGAAGAAACTTGACTACAATTTTGTGGTTATTCAATTTAGTTGCCACGACTTTAACCCAATTAGATACATAGTCCACCGCTAGTGAGATATACTCGTAACCATGTGATGATAGAAATGGTCTCATAAAGTCGATGCTCCAAACGTCAAAGAGTTCGCCAACAAGAATGGGATTTAGGAGCATCATGTCTTGGGTAGAAATTGTGCTAGTTTGTTGGCAGCGAAGGCAAGCTCAACAGAACTTGTGGGCATCTTTGAAGAGAGTGGGCCAGAAGAAACCGAACTGAAGGACTTTAGCTACCATCTTCTTGCCACTGAAGTGTCCTCCACAGGCAAGAGAGTGATAGAAAGTCAGAATGCTAGATACCTCAAATTCGAGGAAACATCTACGAATCCCTTAATCATAGTAGTATTTGAAAAGTTTTGGGTCTTTCTAAAAATAGTATTTAATTTGGGAGAAGAACCATTTCTTATCGATTTTGGACCAGTGAGAGGGTATGCGGCCTACTGCTAGATAGTTGACAATGTTGGCATACCATGGGAGCTAGGTGCCGGTGACTGCAAAGAGTTACTCATCCGGGAGTGAGTCTCGTAAAGGAATGGAGTCACCAGATAGGATAACTACAAGGCGGGAGAGGTGGTCAGCTAGGAAATTCTCGATTTCCTTTTTATCTTGGATCTCTAGGTCAAATTCTTGTAGAAGAAGAATCCAGCGGATGAGTCGGGGCTTAGTGTCCTTTTTGGACAACAGGTGTCAGAGGGTTGCATGGCCTGTGTAGATGATAACTTTTGAGCCTAAGTGATAGGACCTAAACTTGTCAAGAGCGAAGACTACAACCAGTAATTCCTTTTCGATGGTGGAATAATTCAATTATGAATTGGTGAGGGTCTTACTTGCATAGTATATAGCATGAGGGATGCAATTGACACGCTAACCTAAAACAACTCCTATGGCATAATCTGACGCATCACAAATGATCTCGAAAGGAAGTGACCAATCGAGTGACTGCATGATGGGTGCCGTAGAAAGGGACTTTTGGAGATACTCAAAGGCTTAAAGGTAGGGCTCGTCAAAGATGAAATGTGCATCCATAATAAGAAGGTCGTAGAGTGGTTTGGAGATTTTAGAGAAATCCTTGATGAACCTACGGTAGAACCCGGCATGCCCTAGGAATGAATGTACCTGTCGAACAGAAGTTAGGGGAGGAAGTTTGGAGATGAGGTCGACCTTGGCTTTGTCAACTTCGATCCCCCTTTTTGACATGATGTGCCCCAACACAATTCCCTGTTGAACTATGAAATGGCTCTTTTTCTAACTAAGCACAAGATTTGTCTCCATACATCGTTTGACCACTTTTGTCAAATTTTGGATATAATTTTCAAACGAGGACTCGAAAATTGAGAAGTCATCCATGAAGATTGGTCCTCAGGATAAACGGGTACCTAGTTATACCTAGAGTAACCATCTAGGAAGTAGAAGAAACTTTGACCCACTAAACATTCTAGGATTTGGTCAATGAAGGGCAGCGAAAAATGATTTTTCCTAGTGGTGGCATTCAATTTACGATAGTCAATACATACCTGCCAACCTATCATGGTGCAAGTGGGTATCAACTCTCCCTTGTCATTTTGCACCACAGTGAGCTCGAATTTCTTAGGAACGACTTGGGTTGGGCTTACCCACTTACTGTCACAAATGGGTAAATAATACCTACATCAAGGAATTTTACAACATCCTTCAGAACAATCTCTTTCGTGTTTGGGTTGTGTCTCTGCTGCATTTCTTGAGTTAGTTTTGCATCATCTTCACAGTGGATGCAATGCATGTAGACGGAGGGGTCAATCCCTTTCAAGTCGGTGACTTACCACCCTATGGATCCTCTACGGCTTTTCAAAACCTCGACAAGTTGAGTCACTTGGTCGGGAGTCAAATCAAAGGAAATGATGGCAAGTAAGGTGCTATTAGGCCCTAGGAGTACGTAGTACGTACATGAGTGAAGCCAGGAGTGGCTTTAGCTCAAAATCTAGTGGTAAACCTAGAAAGGGCATAGTAGGGATGGAGGATAGAGGTGGTAGGGGTTCAAGTCGAGACCACCACGGTGGAGTGTCAATATAGGCAATAGACTCGAGAAGGGAATTGACCTCACTCATAGACTGCTCAACATTAAAGGTGTCGGCTCTAAAGTGTGCTAAACACGTCTCTAAAGGGTCGTCACCAAATATGAAGGGTAGCACTGATTCGGTGGCATCTTCGACCACGTCAACGGTGAAGTAGTTAGAGTGCTGATGGGGCTGTTGAGAGACATGAAAGATGTTCAAGCATAAGTTCATAATTTTGAAAAAGACATCCATCACTCCAGTTCGACAATTAATACATGTGTTGGTCGTGGTCAAGAAAGGTCTACCAAGGATGATGGGTGTTTGTCGTCTAAGCTATGGGTTAGGCTCAGTGTCGAGGATGATGAAGTCAGTGTCGAGGATGATGAAGTCAACAGGAAAAAGAAACTTATCAACTTTGACAAGTACGTCCTCAATGACCCCGCGAGGTACTTTAACGGACCAGTCAGCTAACTGAAGTGTGATCGACGTCGATTTAAGCTCGCCAAGCCCAAATTGCTCATATACCGAGTAGAGGAGGAGATTGACACTAGCACCTAAGTCAAGAAAGACACGGTCGATCGAGTGATTGCCGATGACACATGATATGATAGGAGTTCTAGGGTCTTTGAGTTTGGAGATGGTATCGTGTCCTATGACAGCACTAACCTGCTCGGTGAGGAGGACTTTCTTCAGGATGTTTGTTTTTGACTTACGCTTTTGGGTACAGAGATCCTTTAAAAACTTAGCATAAGAAGAAACCTATTTTATGACGTCGATGAGTGGTAAGTTGATTTTTACCTACTTAAAAAGATCAAGCATGTCATCGATCGTGGCTCCCGTTTTACCGAAAGGTGGTGGCCTATCATGACGCGTGGGAAATAGATCCTGAAGTCCGGAAGGAGAAGGGATTTGAGCCATTAGTGGCTCATAAGAGGAGGCGAGAGGAGGTGCTGACGGTGGGTGAGATGACGAAGGAGGGTCGGTCTTGGAGCCATCAGACGACTCCGGGTCGTGAAGAACTATGGGTGGTGGAGGCTTCTCGGGACGAGTCTCAAGTTCTCGTCCATTTCTCAAGGTAATGACTACCTGTGCCTGCTCGTGGAAACCACTACTAAAAGGCAGATGTTGGCTGACTTTCTACGATAAACTAACCCTTAGCATTGGCTACTGGCTGACTGAGGAGTTTGCCGTCTTCACAACGGCTCATGGCAGCGGCAAGCTGGCCTACTTGTGTTTCAAGCTTTGCAATAGACTAAGAATGAGAACTCAAAAGTTAGGTCCTCATATCTAGTTCTTGTAGGGCTTTTAGAACCTTGTCTTCAAATGTGGTGCTTGGAAGAGGTGGTAGAGGTGTGGTTTGATGGACACGAGGTAAGTAGGCTTGCTGATTGTACTCTTGGGGAAAGGCTTCTCTCAATGGTGGTGCTGGCAGGTTCATCCAACTCGGGTTATAGGTGTTGGAAAAAGGATCATTACCTGGAAGGGGGAAACTTTTGGCTGCATTTACTTGCTCTTGCATAAACTCGAGGTATTATACAGCAGATGGGCAGTCAGAAACGAAGTGGGTCAGGTTAGCACACAATGCACAAGGGCTTGAAATGGCGGGCGGTGGTGCACCAGATGCTGCGGCTGGACCATTGGACAGGAGTTGACTTAGAGTCTGTGTTAGGGTGGCAACTAGGTCGGGAGACTATGAAATCTTGCATATGCCTTGGGGTTTTGAGGTGGAAGAGGTTATGGACCGGTCAATACGAGACGCGGAGGCTTGGTGTTGGGAGTTTTCATTAAGCTTTCAAAAAGACTCCCGGCCTCATTCTCGTTTTTCAACATGAATGTTCCACCACAAGAACTCTCAATAAACTAACGGTGTTGAGGTGTCAACCTGTCATAGAACTACTAGACTAGCTGCCATTTTGGCACCTAATGATGGGGACATGCTCGAATAATATCTTTAAGGCGTTCCCAAGTCTCGTAGATGGTTTCGCCGTCGAGTTGAGTGAAACTCGTGATGGCGCATTTGATTTGGTTAGTCTTGTGTATTGGAAAATATTTTTTCAAGAATTCTTGTTGAAGTTTAGCCCAAGTGGTAATGGTGTTCGGTTCTAGAGAATTTAGCTAATGTTTGGCTTTATCCTTGAGGGAAGACAGGGACAGTTTCATTTTAAGGACCTCATCAGAAAAGTTACTGATTTTGACCATTAGGCAAATTTCTAGGAATTCATCTATGTGCTTGTATTGGTCCTCATTATCAAATCCACAAAAACATGGGAGCATTTGTATGATGTTGGATTTGATTTCATAGTGTGTTGCTCCAACCGCAGGGGGTTGGAGACAGAAAGGTGACACATACTCTGAAGGAGTGAAATACTAGATCAAAGATTTAACCTGAGGGTCGTCCTGCTGTTGGTTTGCCATGGTAGTGGGTGTGGTGCGTGAATTGAGTGATGCTCGTTGGGCTATTCACAAAGTGCGTTTGATTTTAGGATCGAAAGGTGCTAGAGATGGATGGATGGATCGGCAGTCGAGCCCCCTAAATCTAATTTTCTCTGACAAAAATAGAAACATAAAACTTACAATGCGTGGACAACGATGAACCTTTTGCATGTCTTTGCGCCTATTTGTTCCAAATTCCTATATTCGTCAGATCAACCTTCGAGAACCTGAAAAAGGAAGGATACAGTTCACGAAAGTATTTAAGAGGAGAAGAAAATCATTAAAAATATTTAATTAATAAATCGTAGCCGTAAGTTAAATCCCTGGCAATGGCGCAAAAAGTTGGTTCGTATCGTACCGTATCAAAATTATTTATTTAAAAACCTTATTTAACAACTAGCCCGTAGGATAGTGGTTAAAGTTTGGATATCGTTCACATGGATTTAATGCGATTATGATTTATCTATAAAATATTTTATCAATGATTTTCTTTTAAGGAAAAGAGTTTGATTTGTAAGCTAATTCTATTTAAACTAAATGACTAAGAAATCTAAATTTATAGTTCAAGTGAGAAAGGGATTTCTAAGGGTTAGAATTCTCTCTAGCTAGTAGTTCTAGTTTCATCCAAAACTGAAATTTATATTTAATTCATTCAATTCATTCATACCGCAACTACAAGACATATAAGAATTTTCAAGAGAATAAGCTCGAATCCAAACCTGGCATACTTTATCTAAACTTTTGGAATGGATCGTCCAGAGTATGACATGTCCTATCAAAGTATAAAGTATTTAATGTTTGAATATCGAGACACAGATATAATAGTTGTATGATCTCGTTCTTACAATCACAGAGAATAAAAACGGTAACTAGATATTTAAATTAAAAACCCGTTGATCAAAATTCAACGTCTCAAAATCGCACAATGAACTGAATTCAAAATAAAGAATAAACAAACGAGTTTGAACTAATTTTAGAAATACTGAACTAGGGATTCATCATCCCTTAAGAAAAGAAGAAGCTTAGCCGCTCATGTTGCAGCTTGAAAACATGAAAAGATGAAGAAGAATAGAGCCTCGAGCCTCCGTCTTTGACTTCTCGACACTTCCCGAGCCTTCCAGATTGGATGCCTCACGTCCCTTGATCACCCGTCTTTTATTTTCAGAGATATCATTTTGAGACGCTCAGGCCACCTATTTATAGGTGAGCCTCCCATCCATAGTTTCTGTCTTAAGTCCAACTCTGTTTTCGCGTTTCGTCCGGGCACAACTTATTCCGTCTGGACAGTTTGCACTTTCGTCCGGATGCTAGATGATCTTGTCCGGACACAATTTCTTCTATCAAGGTTTTATCCGAACTCTGGTTGATGCTTGTCCGGACATTTTTCTCCAAGTAGCTTTTCCATCCGGACGCAAACATAGTCTATCTGAACGTAACTTTTGCGAAAATCCCATTTATGTCCCTTGTCTTCTTTTTGTCCCGTTTTGTATCTTTTTCTCCTTTAAGCCGCTCCCTTTGATGCTGTTGACAAGAACACTACAAAACAAATTATTAAACACAATATCAAGGCTAACATAGTGTATTTTGTGAAATAGAATCGACAGTTTTACGTACTAATCAATCTCCTACCTTACAGGCTCCTTTCATTCCAAGATTTGCTGTTTGTGATTCCTCCATTTTTTCCCAAGCATATATGGTCAATCAACTCTCCTATCCAGTCTTTTATCCCCAATTAGCCTTCTTCTGCACAACATTTGTCTTGACCTAACTTTTCTACCACGGGAACAAATTCTTCAGATCAATTTCCTTCTATTGCTGCCAACAATAATAGCAGTCCATGGTACTTCAATTTTAGGGAAACATCTCCTGTAACCAATGACATAGCTCATCTTTCAGATCCTCATTGCTTTATAGGTTTTGATATTGTCACTATTGAAAATGGTCAGTCCCTTCCAATTTTTAACTCTGGTAAAGATTTGCTACACACGGCCAATAAAGTTTTTTCTTTATCTCACATTCTTCATGTTCCTTTTATCTCTCATAATTTATTATCAGTCTATCAATTTGTTTTAGATAATAATTGCAAAATAACATTCGATTCTCATGGGTTTGTATCCAGGACAACCATACGAACAAGATCTAGCACAAAGGCCCATGTTAGCAGGGACTATATCCTCTGTCTCTCTCTTCTGAATCTACTCACAACAATAAAGCTCACTTCAATGCTAGTTCTTTTGCACTAATTTGGCATCAGAAACTAGGGCGTCCCAGCCCTGCTTTGCTTCGATCTTTAATAAAGCAGTTTAGTTTACCTGTTCAAGAATCACCAAAACTCTCTTGTTCTTCTTATAATATAGCAAAATCTCACAAGTTGCCTTTTACTGAATCTCACACATTCAGTTACGCTCCCTTTGAACTTGTGAATATGGATGTTTGGGGTCCTCCCATGTTCATTCTTTTAGTGGATTCAGATATTACTTAATCATTGTTGATGATTATAGCCATTATGTTTAGTTGTTTCCCCATGCATTCGAAATCTGAAGTTCCAAAATTGGTTTAATATTTTAGAGCATATGTCTTCACTCAATTTGCTTTAGTCATTAAGACTATAAGAACCAACAATGGTGGTGAATTTCTAAGTAAAAGCATGTCTTCTTTCTTTTTCTTGTTTAGTATCTATCATCCATCAAAGTACTTGTCCCTATACTCCTTGACAAAATGGGGTAGCAGAGAGCAACTATAGTCATCTTATAGAGATAACCATAGCTTTACTTCAACAAGCTCAATTACCAGTTCAATACGGGATGGAAGCTCTTATTACTGCTATCTACTTGTTTAATCGATTGTCTCATTCCTCTTTGAATTTTAATGTTCCTTATAAAGTGTTATTTGCCCAGGATCCTGACTATAACTTTCTAAAACCATTTGGTTTTTCGTGTTTTCCATGGTTAAAACCTTACTCTTCCAATAAACTTCAACCACGATCTACTCATTGTGTTTTCCTTGGCTATTGTTCTCATACCAAGAGTTATCGATGCTTTGATCCTTTAATGTGCAAAGTTTACATATCTCTTCATTTTAAATTCTTAGAAAATGCAGTAGCGGAAGAGCAGATAAATGACTAAGCAAATGGATTTTTCGATGATCGAAATGGGTACTGGAAATAGGCGTTCCAGGTGAAACAGTAATTTTATATTTAAAATTTAAATAATTTAAATATTAAATTCGAAATTTTAATTAAATAGAATTTTTGCAAAAAGACAAGGGTTGGCCCACAGCCCGGCGACTCGCATAAGATTTTAGTTGAATGCACCGTTGGATAGATCCTCCCACTTCCACAAAATTAGGTACCGCTAAGGGACACACCCCTTATGCTAGAGTTTACTTATATATACCACTCTATCAAACCTCTCCCAACCAATGTGGGATAGAGCAAGTTATCATTCTTTTGTCAACTTCAATGGCACACTTTTGGAGTCAATTTTTTATTCACCCATTAATTCTTTTGAATACCACAAAATTTATGAGTACTCTACTCATGAAAATAAACAAATTAAAACTTAAAATCTTCTAAAAAAATTAATCCAACACAAAAATAATTAGCTGCAAAGTTAGCTAAAAATCATATTCTAACTATTCAAAACCTACTTTTTTTTCTAACATTATATTCCATATAGTATTAGTATATTATTTTAAATTCTACCTTACTTCTTTGCACTTTTTATCCTTAAAAATATCTAATTTCTCAACTTTAAGTTTTTACTGTTTAGTTTGTGAAATTTTAATATCTCTTCTCACTTTATGTTATCTCTGTTGTAGCGATGATGACTACAATGGTGTTGATGGCAGTGGTTCTAGCGGTGCGATAGGGAGTTGTAATTGGTGTTGATGGCAGTGGTTCTAGCGGTGCGATAGGGAGTTGTAATGGTGGCGCTGAAATATGGTAACATAAATGTTGAGAAATGATAAAAGTAATTTTAAAGTGACAGCAGTGATATGGTGATTGGTTTACTTGTAGGTTATATTATTCCATTATCTTTGAATAAAGATCTATACTTTTTTCCCAAGTATAATTTTTTTTTCCCTCTATTGGAGGTGTTTGAAAACCACACATGGGTAGTTGAAAGTAGTCAGGGCCTAGAGGGAAATATGCCCCCCTGAAAATTTTAATTTTTTAATATTTTAATTATTTTATTTTTTAAAATTATAATTGTATTCTTTTTAAATTATAATTTGTCCTTTTTAAATTATATTTGTGCCTCAATTAATTTATAACTGTTCCCTTTTAGATTATGATTGTGCCTCTTCTAAATTATATCAAACTCCCTTTATTTTGTTCATTAATTTCTTGATTGTGTATCATAATTACGATTTTAGTAAATCTTGACTATGATTATAATTTATTTATTTTCTAATGGTTTATAAAAGTTTCTTCTTAATTCTTAATTTTATTAACTATAATTGTGTATTTGATAATATGTCTTGTCTATTGGTAATTTTTTTTCTTTTTTTTTGTTTGTTGTTATGAATTTTTTTTATAGAGATATATTTTGAGAAAACTTTTT
>JAUMHN010410784.1:0-37014 GCA_032360265.1 Heliamphora ciliata
ATTTGCTTGTTAATACATAAAATATTTGTTATTAGATTTTATTATTTTGGTTAGTTTTTAACATAAGATTTGTACATGTTTTTAGATAATTCAATAATATGCATATTGTACATATTAGTTTAGGATTTGATTACTTTATGTCCAAATTGTGTAGTTCATTTTTGTGCAATTCAAGTTAGATAATTTTAGCAACTTAACATGTTTGTTTTTTTAACTAAAGCATGCTAGTTTAGGTTGTTTAAATAATATTACATGTGGTTATGTGTTTCATGTATCCTTTAGATAGAAATTGCATGTTATAGGATTTAGAATTTTCTTCTTGACATTTATTTATTTTGGAGTGTTATGTACATATTTTATGTATTTTTTATATTTGATTTTGGATGTTCTCTCTTCACCCATATTTTCTTTATTTGCATGCATTTGAAAAATCATATTAGACAACCAATGATGATAAGTAGAGTGGCCAACCTTATGGTTGGACGAACGGAGTGCATAACACCTTTTTCGATTTGTACTTTAGCCCCCGAATCCTCTTTTCTCTGGTTAACGTTTTCAAGATCAGTAGCCATTTTTATTTTTTTTAATTTCTCTCAAAAACTAAGTGGCGACTCTATTTTCAGCACAAGAAGTTTTCAAAATTTGATTTTCAAGGAATTTAAAATATTTTTTCAAATATTGTTAAATTTTTTCAATTTTAACCCCCAAATTCCAAAATCACAGTATGAATCGAGCAAAGTCAAAAGCATCAATAATGGCCTGGCTAGGAGCAGGGAGGACATCATACCACTCCAATACCTCTCCAGAGGCAAAACCTCCAAAGCCTCTCACATAATGACCAACCTGAAAAGAAGAAAACATGTAGAGAATATGTAAAGAACAGATCAAACAAGCAAAGTGCAAAAAAATATCTGAAAGCAAAATCCTAGATTCGTGTGTAAGTGACGACCATTCAATTCTTTCAAACCCTAGAAAACTAGGCACCCTAAGCCTTGGTGCGCCAGGCAAATCTTTCTAACCCGAGGTTCATGCGTAAGTGTCGATCCTTTGGTTTTGCATGTCCTAGTAAAAGACTAGGAATCCCAAGCCCTGGTGCGCCAGGCAAATCTCTATCTTTTTGGATTAATTATTCTAAAAAAATAAAATAAATAAAAAATAATAAAAATAATAATAAATAAATAATGAAAAAAAAATCTCTTCCCTTTGATATTTGTGTTTTGCCCATTTTGCTGTAACATTTTAGAATTAATTTTTTAGAAATTTTCAAAAATTTACCCCAATCTTCTAAAAAAATAATAAAATAAAATAAAAACAAAACAAAAAACAAAATAAAAAAATAATAAAAACAAATAAAAACAATATCATAAAAATAAAAAATAAAAAATTTTAAGATTTACTTAAATTTTCTAAAAATCTTTCTAAAATCTCTAACATTTGCTTAAAATTTTTCTCAAGTTTTTAGGATTTTCTGAAAAGCTTTTCAAAAAAAAAAAAAATCCTCAAGTTTCTAGGATTTTCTAAAACTTTCTAAAATTCTTCCTAATTTTTCGGGACTTTTTGAAAAATGCCCCTTTTAAGTTTTGAAAAAAATAATAATAACAATAATAATAAATGTCCAACAAAAATTCCCTCTAAAAAATTCTAAAATTTTGAAAACTTTCTCCCCTTAGTTTTTTTAGCCCCGAAAACAAAAACAAAAAGATTGGTCCCCTTAATTTTTATATTTTTCCTAAAAATAAAAATAAAAATTCAAGCCTTTTATTTGCCCCTTTCATTGTTTGTTCAAATCCTAAGTGTACTTACTGTTTTAATCTCCATTGCAATGGTACCTAAGCTAAAATCTCAAACAAATTGCACAAACAAAACATTCATCTTCCATACCATCACCAAAATAAATTATCATTCGTCATCATCATATCAAAACACATTATCAACTGGGGGATTCTAGGCATGCGTCTTCGTTTGATATATCATGTTTTGATATTAAAAAGGTAAGGATAGGGTATATACCGAAGGTCGCCGGCGCGAAATGTGATGGTTAGGATCCCAGAGCAGAACGTCAGCAGCAACTGCGTCAATAGGAGGCTCGTAGCGTTTCATCCCACGAGGAACCACGCGATGAGGTAGTGGAGCATACGTATGTGGGTCGAAGAGCGATGGATGACCCTCCCCAGCATCAGGATCAAAGAAATCGGCCACAGCGGCCTCAACAGCAGCATCAGCAGCCGCCTGAGCCTCAGCAGCTGCTCGTGCCTCCTCCTCAGCAACCCGGCGAGAGGCACTCTCCGCCTCATGCACGAGGGCGTCCATCACAGTAGTGGGTTGCGTGGAAGTAACCCTGCCAACAGAAATGACACCCATGGAAGAGCTCCCAGCAGCAAAGAGGCCATGTCGCTCCCCAAGAACATCATCTCCATGGCCCTGACCCGCCATAAAGAAGAAGGGAATCACGAATAAAAGGGTGAACATGGTGTGCGAGCTTGGAAACAAGAAAAGAACAAAAGAAAGCTTGGGAACAAAGAAAGTTTGAGAGAGAGGCGAGAGGCAACAGAGACGCTAGAGAGAGAGTGGAAATGGGAGAATGAAGCCATCTCGCACGCCTTAAAGGGCCGGATACGTGCCTGGAAATGGCGGTCGCCAACTCCAATGTGGGTGGCCGCTAGTTTCCTGAAACGCTATATGGCACCCGCCATATCGTAAGGGTTTTAAGTGGGCAACCGCCGTGTCAGAAGGATTCTGTCTCGGCGACCGCCATGTTGTCAACCGTCACATCATTCCCATCCTAGCGACTGCCAACTCCAAAGTTGGCGGCCTCATATCAGTCTGTCATTATGACGATTTGGGGGTTTGAGGGGGACTATTTGGGGGTTTTGTTATTATTAGTGTTCTTTTGTGTGTTTTAACTTCATAAGTTTTATCAAAGACAATTATCACAAAAAAATTTTAAAAATAATCTCGAGTGTTTCTCAAAATATTTCAAAAAAAAAATCTTGTGTATAATTCCAAAAATAATTTGGTGAGTTTTTTAACTTTTATCTTTTTAAGGTGTTTTCTCCCTCCGATAAACTTTAGTTTTAAGCCACAACTTGACTTTTAACTCGCGATCCGTATCGAAATTTTAAGTCTTAAACACAACCTATTAATTCGCAGTTATTATTCCCGACAAGTTTAATTTTAAGCCGTAACTTAGCTTTTAATTATTCTTTGTCCCGCACCTCGTCTCGAATTTTTAGGTCTTAACTAGACCTATTAATTTGATGTTTGACTCGTCGGTCCTCCTCACGACACCCTAAACTGACTCGTCGGTTGGTCCCCCTCACGACACCCTAAACTGACTCGTCGGTCGGTCTTCCTCACGACTTTAAACTGACTCATCGGTCCTCCTCACGACCCTAAACTGACTCGTCGGTTCTCCTCTTGACCCTAAATTGGCTCGTCGGTCCTCCGCATGACCTTAAACTGACTCGTCGGTCCTCTTCACGACCCTAAACTGACTCGCCAGTCCTCCTCATGACCCTAAACTGACTCGCCGGTCCCTAAATTGACTCGTCGGTCCTCCTCATGACCCTAAACTGACTCGTTAATCCTTTTCATGACCCTAAACTGACTCGTCGGTCCTTTTTATGACCCTAAATGGACTCGCATTGCAATTACACAACACTTTTCATGCATCATATTTCTTATCATTGCATCCATGCATTTTGCCCCAAGAACTACAATTTTGTCAGATCCCAAGTAAAAGGGTACGTAGGCAGCTCGACAAAAATTCGAGTACGACCAACATCATATGTGTGCTTGTGTGTTTTTTTCCTAAGATTGACGGCTCGGTCAAATAGGCTGTTATCTCTGGGTCTTTGACATAACTTGCTCCATACATTGCAACGCAAGTTATATTAATGAGGGACAACTGTAGACACCCCAATTTAACCCCGCCTAACCCCGCCTAATCTTAGGTGAATTCGATGATGAAAACAGGTGGAATGATGCCTCAGTACGATCCTCAGGAAGTGATCCAAGCTCGATATTTGAATTCGAAACCTTCAAACCAATGAAATTTTGTCGAACCAACAAAACTTGCAGCCCAAGTAAGGTTACCGCCATGTTCATTGTGGCGACCGCCACTAGAACCTCTTGGAAACCCTAGTCAAAAGTGGCGACCGCAACCTTTAATCATGGCGATCGCCAACTTTTGTTGTGGCGACCGCCATGTACAATATGGCGACTGCCAACTCCAAATGGCCTAACGTGTCCCAAAAATGTGGCAACATCTCATTGGCTGAAGAACTCTAAAAGTACCATACCTCTGGTATGTTTTCAAAGACAGAATTTGAGTGGGAGGGTTAGTGAGAGAAGCTCTGCCGAGTTGCCAAACAATTTCGAGCCCCGACGACGAAGCCCTACCGAAATACCGAGATCCGAACCTCTGACACCTACATTGGAACCCTAGCTTGGGATCACCATTCGAGGACTGAGCCCTTGAAGTACATTTCCCCGACTTGAGGATTCCCCGGCAATCTAGGTACCTTGCTTGGATCCCCGATCTTTCTAACTCCATTCTCTCTCTTTTGAAGTGATCGGGTTAAATTCAATTTCAATTTACGTATTCCTTTCATTTACATATTTAATCCTATTCATTTCATGTAATTTGGTTATTTTCTTTAATTTCTTAGTCATTAATTTTCTCACATTTCACACTTGACGCATTGTTACTTTTCATTTCTTTTTAATTCATCAATTAAGTGCTAATATATTTTGGCAATTACAACTTACAATATTGTTAATTGTTATTATCAATACACTAACATTCATGTGAATATAATTGTTAATATTATATTCACATTTTCTAATAATTGGTCATTTATTCTTTATTTTCTTTGTTTTCTTTTTATTTTCTTCTAGTTCAATCTCTTTTAGTATTTTTTTCTCTTTTCTTAGAATTTGGCTTTCAAGGGATTAAAATATTTTTCAAACATCTTTGAATCCCTTATTTTTAAAGCATTTCTAAAACTCTAAAATTCCAACGCCACAGTCCAGAACAAAGGTCGATCTTTGAGGAACAAGTCGATCCTCGCAACTGGTCGAAGAGATCATCATTACGAGGCAAGGGGTATCGATTCTTGATTATCACCTTGTTCAGCAGAAGATAGTCGATACAGAGACGTAAGGTTCCATCCTTCTTCTTGGCGAACAGTGCTGGCGCTCCCCATGGTGACGTACTAGGGCGAATAAATCCCTTGCTAAGCAGTTCCTGGAGTTGGTTCTTTAACTCTTTTAGTTCGGCGGGTGCCATATAGTGGGTTGCGATTGAAATTGGTGTCGTTCCAAGCTAAAGTTCTATCATGAACTCGATCTCACGACGCGGGGGTAGTCCAGGTAGTTCTTCCGGGAATACATCTTTGTATTTGCACGCTACTCGGGGCAACTTGGGGGTTGGCAAGATGGTCGTACTAGCAAGTAGGCACATTAATCTCCCTACGAAGTTACTCGATTTACAGTCCTTCGCACTACTCGAGGTCAGGATCTCGCGTCGTTCTCCTTGAATTTGCACAGTAGTGCTGCTGTCTTCCGCTTGCGCCCATATCTTCCTTTGTCGACAGTCGATGATAGCATGGTGTCCCGATAACCAGTCCATTCCAAGGATCACATTGTAGCCATTGAAATCCATCACTCGTAGGTCACAAGTCATAAGGGTATTGGTTATTTGTAACGTGCAGGCTTTACAGACAGAGTCTACTCGGGTTTGATTTCTTAAGGGTGTGACGACGCTTAGGGTTTGTTCTAATGCCTCGGGTTCTAAGAGCAGGGACTTTATATAGTCTAGAGATATAAATGAATGGGATGCTCTGAAATCAAACAGTACTTTCACTAAGGTATTGAATAATACGAACATACCTTGTATGACATGGGTGTTCTCCAATTCCTCTTCTTGCAGCGTAAAGATGTGGCCTCCCATTAGTTGATTCCCATTATTATTTTTTGGATTTCTAGTCTTCTGTTCGTTGCCCAAGCTTCCTTGCGGTCTCGGATTCTTGTTGAGCGGTGGTCTTCCTTTTACATTTTGCTACTAAATAGCTGGCCTGGTGACTTGGACTTGTTGCGGGAACCTAAGCTGCTGGGTTTGGGGCTACCTCCATTGTTGATTGCTCAGATTACTCTGTGCAAGGCGCGGGCACTCATACTTCCTATGTCCTGGTACTTCCTTTCTTCTGGTTCCATGTCTTCCTAGAGTCTGCTTGGTCTATCACGGCCAACCAGGCTGCGCGTACTACTTGGGTATAGGTAGGAAGTTGTAAGTAGATCACCCTTGCTCGGATAGACGGCTCCAAGCCCCATTTGATCTTTTACGCCTTAGATTCTTCATCTGGTACGATAGTCAGGGCAAAATGGCTCAACTCCTCAAAACGGTTCACATACTGCGTCACTGTCATTGTCCCTTGCTTAAGCTCCAAAAATTCTCAGATCTGCCCTTGACGGAAAGGGGCTGGAAAATATTTCTCTAAAAATAGATTTTCGAACTGCTCTCACGTCAGGGTTGCTACTTCCTGGGTGTTGGTGACCATAGTCCACCAATGATCGGCTTCTCCTTCCAGCAGAATGACAGCTAAGGCCACTCGATTGGTCTCATCCAGGACTCCCATTGAGTTGAATAGTTTCTTGACTGCTCTCAACCATTCCTCTGCTTCTCTTGGTTCTACCCCCTCAAAACGTTGGGGCTCGCTGCCTTCCTAATTCCAACAGAAACTAGGCTCGGTCACGAACATGTGGATGGTTGATGCTGGTGGCCAATTCTCGTAGCACTTGAGCTAGTCCTGGTACCTCATCATTGGTGGGTCCGTTTGCTTATCGGTGATTAGGTCTTCTACCCGCCATTCTAGAATAAAACAAAAGAGTGTTATAATCTGGGAGTTATTCTAGTTCTTAATTATTTATTATGTTTTGGGATTTTGTAAAGTTAGATTGAAGTTTACAAAACTAATTATAAAGATTTTGACACCAAGGATTTGCATTTCATTTCAACTCAAAGTCAATACAAGTTTGTCAATAGTTCACAGAGCAAACACACAATCTTCAAGTTAAAGGAAAAAAGTACAAGGCTAACGCATTAATATCTAAACAAACAAATGTGGATAAAAGTGGCGGACAATTGATTCGCATTCCCAGGTTACCTCAGTGATGTTGTAGAAGCGCCACTGCACCTCAACGTGCCAGACGTTATTCGGCCCCATCTATACTCTGTTGGTTATAGCGATCGAAGTCTCTTGGTATGTCTTGGGGTCATCAAAGTTGATGGCTAGGTCTCGCAGATTGATAATTCCCCTCTCATCTGTTGGCCACTGATACTGCATCCACCCTATAGTTAACATGTTTCCCAGTCGTGTCTTAAATCTGGGAGGAAAGTATAAGCGATAGAGTCTCCAGGTGCATTTCTCGACCATACGTATAGGTCCTAGGTAGCGCAAAAAAGCCTCCGATTTTCTCCACAGGCACATATGCTCCGGAAAAATTTTGGCGTACACGAGATCCCTCACATAGAAGCCTTAGCACTCCGGACGGCTGTAGTAAATGGCAGTATCCATTGCTTCGTCTTCATCAGACTCTGGCAAAGGCACCTCAAATTGATCGTACGGGAAATCAATAGCCACTTCTTTTTCTTTGACATCGTCCTCGTCCTCATCGTCATCGGCATCGAAATCTTCTTCGTTCGGTTCCTCGTCTACCTCCATCACATCACCTTCATCATCTGGGTTGGCCTGCCATTCCTTCGAAAAAACTCAAGCTAAAGGGACGGCGTCAATAGGCTCTTGCTCCTCCAAGGGTATCTCCTCCGGGTCCTCTTTTGGATCTTCTTCGGGATCTGAGTCTTTAGGTTCCGATGCTGCCCATGGTTCCTCAGTTGGTTCTGCGTCGGACGCCATCCTAAGAAATGAAAGATAAAGACAATTCTAAGGTAAAGATTTTAAGTTATTAAAATTATAGGTGATAAATAAATAGTACAAACATTCTACAGAGTTTCTACGCTACAGAACTCACAATCTCCCATTTTCCAAAGCCTGAAGGTTCACTAAACCTAGGCTTTGATACCAACTGTGATGCCCCGTTTTCCAAGCACGTCGGGACATACGTAACTATAAATAAATGACATATTCTATCTGAACATTTATAATTACATATGATAATTAATACATCATTAACGGTTCAGAATTTGTTTAAAGTACTTAATGATTACAGTCATCTAGAAAACTTAACAAAAGTTGCATTATGCCCGTGGAAGACTGAACAAAAAGATCAAAAAGAAAATATCCTACGTCTTCAAGCGGCAAAGTTGGGATCAGCTGGCTCCTGCCACTCTCCCCTTTCCCCAAAATCTTCTTCTCCGACGAACCCACCTTCTTCGATTGGTCCTTTTTCTTCACCTGTGGCACGAATGCCATGAGCCGAAATCAAGAAGCAAATTTCCTAAACCGTCTAACAAACTCACAACAAAATATCCTACAATATATATCGTATAATACCCAGTACAAATTTAAGGGCAAAGAGATAAATAATTTATCATTTTCAACAGGGTAAGGACATATAAGAACAGTGGTGCGAGTGCGTGAAGCAAATGAATGCAATGCAGTAGCCCAACCCGACTTACTTCCAGGACAATATCATGAATTTCACGCCGAAAATTACAGAGTAGACCTGATGGTACATTGATCACTTAACCAATTCTCGCCTCGTTGCAAAAGAAAAACGCTTGCCTTGGCTACATGCCTCAGCCGTTTTACTCAATGGCAACGGCGTGGGGGCGGGCCAACCAATTTTTATCAGCCACCCTTATCTGGCCCAACCGTCCCACATTAAGGACCAGGATGCTCGTTAAACGTCAACCCAAAGTCTAATTAAAACTAGTGACGAACCCATGGTGCCTAATTCCCCCTTTTATAAGAAAAACCTCCTATTTCATTTCAAATATGGCAACTAGGGACGCCCTAGATCCACAACCACTGAATAAATGATTTCCATGTCACCCAACCCAATCTGAAAGATACGAAGGGACTCCGAAAATCCAAGATGAAATGTAGGGATGCTCATGATGTGCAATATACTTCTCATGTGCAATTAAATGTAGCATGCATATAAACATAGTATGGCATGGGGTACAACTTGTTAAAGCATCAAGTACAAGCATGCGAAACATAACCCTAATTTATGTGACATAGAATCGGACTATTAGCATGAGTTCACTTCATCAAAATTATCATTTTCATGCAGTAATCACTCACAAAGTTCAAATAAGTTCACATACTCAAATTTCATAAAGCAACATGCCATTTGTTCACTTAGCAAATTTTAAGTAAATATTCAATTGCTAAATTTAATGTTGCGACAATGTTTTATTGTACTTAGACATTAATTTAATTTCTAAAGTTTGAACACCAACTAGATAAAAATATTTTCTACAATTTTCATTTTTAGTACTAAGTATAAATCCTAGGGCAAAAAGGTCATTTGAGTTAATTTAGGAAAAATCATTCAGCACTTTACAGAAAAGAGTACAGAATTTATGCCTCTGTTGGCCACAGTTTTGGGGCATCAATTCAAGGGCTATAGGTCTGATGTTTGGGGAGGATTTAGCTTAAGGTGTCCCCTACAAATTTCATGTTTTGTGTTAGGGCAAGTTGTTTGAAACAAGTTTGATATTTTAACTAATTTTTAAAAAGGGTTCAATCAGTTTAAAAAGGGTCTACATAATGAGTTTTTAACAGAGAATGCTCAAAACCTTTTGGGTATCATCCAAGAGTATTTTGGGCTGATTTTTGCTCAGTATTTATTTTAATATATTAGATACATTTTTCATGTTTACCACTTTTGGATTTGGCGTCTAAAAATTTGGCTGTTTGGTCTCAAAAAATGGGTGACAGAAGACTCTATCAATTACCGAAACACAATAGTGACTTTGGAAAATATTTTGACCTATTAAGACTTCATATATTTGGCTCATTTATGGTGCACAGTAAGCTAGATATGTCTTCTACAAGTTTTATGTTTTGACCCAAGCTCGGTTCTCACTCCAACTAAGAAATATTAGGTCTGTAACTAAGAGTGGTCAAGATCTAACACGTTTTGGTAAAAATGGCATATCTGGAGTTTTACCCAACGAAATCACTTCAAACCAATTTTTTATGAAAGATAACTCAAAAATCTAAGTCTGGACATAAAAATTAATTTAAGATCATTTTTCTACAATTAATTATAGTGTTTTAAAATTCATGAAAGAAAGTAGGTAAGCCCAGAAAATAAGGTTACTTAGGGTTCCAATTGCTTAGCTCGTGCGGTGTCCATTTTTGATGTGTTTTCCTTGCATGCATGTCATAAAATCATATAAACCAAAACTTCAGAACATATTTAAGCCATAAAACGCAAAAATATACACATGCAAGCACATGCAAAGCTTGATCATGTATAAACATTCCATAAGCTACCCCTACAACGCCTTTTCGAGTTATCCTTTGTTTCTTATTTTAGAGTTCATTATAGAGATGGATTGAAGGCTATTTTATAGGAGGGTATCAAAAGGTTTTAGGAGATTTTTTTACCTTTTTTGATGCTTAGAAGGTTGAGGAGGAATGGGACTTAGTTTTGTTACCATCTTCTTGATCCTCTCCTCCTTCCTCTTTCCTCTTTTCTTTTTCTCTCCTCCTTCTTCGAGAACACTTAGAAATTTTTTGGTGGTCTCTCCCTCTCACACTCTAAGCCGAAATGTATGTAGAGAAGAAGAGGGTTTGGCATGTTGTTAAACAAAAATTATAAGCGAGGCTTAATTATGACATGTAAGTAAATTTTTGAATTTTTTTTAAATTATCATTTATTGCATGGGAGGTGGAAATTATTCAAGACTTACAAAAATTAGATTTGGGCAGGTGGGGTTTCGTCCATAGCAATTTTGGGGCAAACAAAATTGATTTTCTATTTAATTAGGATTTTAAATTGTATTTTGGTACCATTTTGTGAAAAACATGCATAAAATATTAATTTTATATATCTTTTTGGTATCTAAACCTACTAAAACCTATTATATTAATGTATTTATAATTAATTTAGTCTTACCATGATTGTTCATAATTTTGATAGCAATTAATTAAATAAGTGTAGACTTTTAAGCTAAATTAAGCTAATTTAACTATAATTGACTTTTTAACTTATTTATTATGTAGAGACTTTAAATAATTATTTATTTGGTTTTTTTGACCTATATTATTATATTATTATGTATATTACTTATATAAAAAGTATTAAGTCAAAATAATGCTTAATTTATACACTTTTTCTCATTTTTAAGCTTAAAAAGACAAAAAATAACTTTTTGCGCACATATCCCTAGGTGGCCGGCCATGCAAGGGAAATTTGTCATTTTTATTGTTATTTTATCTTCTATTAATTAATTGTACATAAATATCTAATTTTGGGTGTCCATGTGTCAAATTTTGAATTTTTAGAACTTTTTACTGTATTATGGGCAAAATGGTCATTTTACCCTAATTATGAGAATTTTTTATTTTTATTTTTATATTTTATGTTACTTACTTAATTTAAGCTGTTCTAGAACTTTTCTGAGTATTAGAGTTTTGCCTCTGAGTATTCGGTCTTTTTAAGATTTTCGGGTCAAATTTAAGGTTCTGGGGTACTGCGGGTTTTTCTTTTTCATGTAGCGATCTAGGTTCTCATTATCTATCCGATGCTAATACTAGGGTTTGAGTCGGATTGTTACAAAATATATGAAGAGGCGATCTCGACCAAGGAGAAGGAGCCTTGGAGACTCTGCCTGGCGTAGAAGAAGAATTCGTGGAGGAATTCCTGAATTAGTTTAGAAATGTAAAATTTTAATTTCAAGAATCGGAGGCACCTTTTGTAATATTGAAAATTTTATTTGTTAAATTAATGTCTCCCTCATTTTGACTTATTCTTTTAAGTCAAATTAATTACTTATAAGTTAAATGGATAGTTTAAAGAAAAAAATATATGCTATTTTTAACAAGTAATTAAGGAAAACGTCTTTTAATGTGTGTCCGAGAATCAGGCCGTCACGAAATATGTGTAATTATTTTTTGTATTAAGAATACAAATGTTATAATGGTTTTATGTCAGGAATATAGTTTGTAATCCTTAAAGCCAAATTCTTATGATTCTTGGATATTTGAATGCAATGTGCCTCTTGGGTAAAAATTTTAAATCCATTTTGGAGAATTATTAAATGTTTTCTAAAGCTCTTGTACCTTTATTTTGCATGAAAAAGGGCTTGGATGGGTGTTAGAACCACAAAAAGACCAAAAAAAAAAAACCAACTTGGTGTTCAACGGATCGACAGAATGATCGATCGATTTGTCGAGTTGTCTTTCAATAGCCTTAGTTTTTTGAGAAACCACAGCCCTGCTTCAGATGGATCGATATACCAATCAATCGTCTATCGCGCGGTCTTTTTTCTACCAGCTAGACTATTTTTCAAACAAGCGTATCTTTCTCGTTCGAACTCCGAATCGAGTCATTATTGTGCTCAAATTGAAGCGCCGATAGTCTACTTTCCAATGGTTCTATTCTCATATCAAACTTCTTTTTGTAAAAAAAGTTATGACAAAAAAAATGAAGGTATGTCAGTTTTCCTTAATCATTTTTCGAATGTTTTTGACCGAACTTCATTGAAAATATTACTTTTTATTAACGTTGGACCTTTTTCTTAAATTCCTCATACTTGGGGCTATGCGCATAAGTTATTACTCTTGGATCTCATGGTGCCAGGTCTTGGGGCCCCGAAATGTAACTGAAATGACGTCATTTTTTATCCTTGGGAATCCATGTTAGATTTGTCAACTTTTAGCCTTGACCTTATCTTCTTAGTATGTTTTTCTTTGTTCTTGAGTCCTACGTTCTCTTTTGTGGTTTTGACCCTTGATCCTGCATCGTTTTCATTGATCATTGACTTTGACCCTGGTCGTTGGTGATCATTCTTTTTTTTTTTAATCTTTCTCTACCTTCCGTCTCTTGGAATACCATATCTTGGTTTTTGGAGTGTGACAGTCCTACTAGTGGAAAATTGCTCTTTATATTGGTCTTCAAAGTATGCAATCTTACTACAAATTGCGTCATCTCTACTTCATATTCAAACCCATCAATTTACTCATCTTCTATATGGCTTTCGCTTTATCACAAATCAATTGTTTCTCTTGATCCCTACCAAAGAAATCAAAGAGAATGCTAGAGAAATTGCAACTAATGCAGCTCTAAAAATTGGACTTTTGGCTTTCCCATTTTCCTTAGTTCTCTCTGAGTATAGAATTCTCCGTTGCTCCCAAAAGCGATGAATGCAGTTTCTTCTTCTAATTCGTTTTACTTTACCCAAAATTTAATAAATTGGACTTTTATTGCAAAATCAACAACATGGAGGTTGCATCCCTTCCCCCATCAACACAAACTTTAAACATTCTAAGTCCAAACCCAACATTAGGCCCAACACACTTTTCTTAGAGACCTCCGATCTCCTTACTCATTTGCATTAGAGGGATACAATGAACTTAGCTCGAGACCATCATTTCCACTAATATCATTATACGTTGAACTATCCAAAAAGCTATTTGTATTATCAACAAGTAACACAAAATTCAAACTTGACTCATTTCTTTCCAATTTTACCTCTATGTCTAGGGTACGACTATAATAACCATCCAACTCATCATGTAAGGCAATATCAGAATCGAGGTCATCATCTTCCTCATTCTTTTCCTTGTTGCCATGACTAAACTATTTATTAGGAGGAATCTTACCACAATTGCAAGAATTTTGCACAAACTCATTAATAATACCATTAACAACTACTTGTTCTTCCACTACATGAATTGTATAGGTTTTTCCACCCGACTTTAACTTCACAACTTGGTTAATAACCCTTCATACAATTCGTTGAGATCTTAACTTTACCAGAAGATAACATCATAGAGGTGGAGTCATCAAATGATATATTGTTGCCTTATAGTCCCTTAAATTTAAATAAAATAGCAACATTCTACAAGTTAAACAAATCTCCATAATAATTCAGCCAAATGATTCTAGTGAGATCAACACTTACCTTAGGACTCCTTTGTTGCACATCCTCAAACCAGTTCTAGAACTAATATATATTGTCACCTTGCAACATTGTCTTTAAATGTTCCTTATAAGTAAAAGTAAGAACTACTCTGTATCCATTTACCGACCTCACTTAAATCATAAAATTGTTCATGGATAAAGTTTCTAAAAAGATCAACCATTATAATAGATTGAAGACTCTCTATTGCATTCCTCTTAAGCTACCCATTTATTTTTCTTGAGCAGTAATGATAATGGAAGACGATGATTTTACAAGACCCATCACCATACCCGTGTATGCTTTTAACTCATTTTAGACACTATTATATCTGTATTCTCTTACAAGAATTATATGAGAACTCCTGGAATAAAATTTATATCCATGAAGAGAAAGGAGAGAAACCTTATGTGTAACTTATATGATTACAAATCATTAAGTCGTTCAGATACTTAATAACATCAATAGCTTCCTTCCTATCATTAACTATTACAAGTCCAAACTTTGAGTAAGATCTGCAACTTCTTCTAAATGATATGTAGTGCATGATTTTTTTAAAAAATTTAATCATTATCTATAAAATGTGTTATAATTTATCAATATTCCAAATTTCATTGTGTTGTCCACAAAATAAAATTAAAAAAAAATAAATGTGTCTTATACTAATCCTATAAATTTGAATTTGTTCATATTTTATTATATAAACTACGATATTTTGTGCCCGTGTAGGATCTAGAAAAATAAGTAGCTAAGTTTCTAGCTGGACTCCTATCTAGCTACCCAATTGCATTTGTTTTGGGATGTCATGTATTTGACTTTTGTGTGCGTATAATGGAATCTACTTAAATAATTAAGACTTCCCACCATGTTTTCATAAAGTAAAAACATAAATGGATATTTAGTGAGGGATGCTATTTTTAATACTTATTTAGGGAGATTTAGTGAGAGATCCTATTTTTAATACTTATTTAGGGATAAGTCTTGTATTCTACTCAATTATCATAGGAGCCTATTTTTAAAAGTTATTATTAATTTTGGATAATTTTAGCCCTAACTAAAGTTCGTTAATGCTATATATATTCTATTTATTAAAGCATTCTTTTTTTGAATTTTCTTGATTGTAATATTTTTATTATGCGATTAAATATTTTTATTTTAAATACTTACATTACTTTTTGAGTGACAATATATTTGTTAGGGTGTACCAAATATATATATATGTCACGCCTCTAAATTCGGATCACGTGAAACACCCACAAATAACTAATCCGAGAAGACACACTAAAAATAAAACATACATGTATTGTATATAACCGCCAAACGGCTTATATTACACGGCCCCAACGCCGAAAAACATGTTATAGCATACATGTTCAAAACTAGCAAAAAAGAAGACTACAGCTCTTCCACCCTTCCAGCAACCCCGGATCAACCTGCGTGACTGGTACCTGAAAAACATTTCAAATCCCACACCGTGAGCCAAAACTCAGCAGAAACTAGACAAGTATGCAGAATAAGCTAAACATGCTAGGAAAACGAGATGTAGTTTTCAACTCTCTTTCAAGCCTTAAAACAGTTTGAAAATAGTTTTAGATCATAACTCACCAGAGCCAGAAAACAGCTTTATAATACGACTCGCACGAGTCCCAAAGATAATAGTTACATATACAACACATGAATACATATCTAAACCAGCTCACAAGCCCCGACAACAGCTCTATAACAACCGAAAATAACTCATGCAATCCATGCACCACGCCCAACACACTATGAGAAACACACCCAACACATATCTCTCTAGGACCTCGTATCCATCCTTCAGATTCACACGCACAGTCTTTATGATCACGTTTCCATCCTTGAAACTATGCATATCATCCTAGCAGATATCATGCCACAGTTAAGGGAAAGCAGTAAAAACACAGACAAAGGTAACAATTATAGACTCCTGCCCATTACCCTAGTCACCACTTAAGGCCTACTCGGTAATGGCAAGTTGTATATGGAGTTGCAACAACGTAAACAACGCCATTCACGGAGGCAACCGACTTAGTTCACAGGTTCACAACCCGAGGGCACTAAGCACCCACAAACCTCGTATACAAGAATTAACCCAAAGGCACATAGGGACCTACTCTGCGCATATTTTCGGACTTTTACCGCGGAGCAATGGAAGCCCAACTCAACACAAGGAACTTC
Organism: Heliamphora ciliata; assembly: GCA_032360265.1. NCBI lineage: Eukaryota > Viridiplantae > Streptophyta > Magnoliopsida > Ericales > Sarraceniaceae > Heliamphora > Heliamphora ciliata. The sequence continues at coordinate 16,301 of JAUMHN010410784.1, forward strand.
TCGTGCTTTCACCGAAGGACCACTGCCCCATCTAACATTTCTTGTTAACTAGGGTTAACATATATCGGACCACGTTGCCGTCCATCGTTAGCCAGGGCTAACATACATACCAATATCACGTAAGACCACATTTTCGTCTTACATCATGCATAAATAAAATGAGAATTATAAATGCACAAAACCACATATAACCTTCACATCATGACGCCACCCATCACATAACCGACATCCACTCACATGGATTACAAATAACCCACAAAACCACACCTAACTCAAAGGCCAACACTCAACTCATAAAACCCGATTCTCACAAACCAACACCCTTTTCCAAAAAGGACCACAGGCCCAAACACGCCAAGCATTGCCAACACGAACCCACACACGGCCAACACGGCCAACACGGACCCACACAGGCCCAACAATGTCAAAAGAAACCCCTTAAGCCCCAACACGACCAAAGAAAAAGGGTTCAACACAACCAGCGAAAGTGTCGACACAAATAGAAAAGGAGTCGACACAAGCAGTAAAGGTGTCGACACAAACAAAAAATGTGTCAACACAAACAACGAAGGTGTCGACACAAACAAAAAAGGTGTCGACACAAACAACGAAGGTGTCGACACAAATAACCCAGATGTCGACAAAAAATAACCGAGAGTTTAGGCAAAATATGCAGAGAGCAAAAGTGTCGACACCAGCGACAAAAAGTGTCGACACAAACGAAGAAAATTCAAATTTTTAAACCAGGGAACTGGGCGACGGCGGAAAGCAAACCCTAATTACGGAAAAAGCTTCTCAACTCCAAATTAAACCATCCAAACACCCCTTTAACAACCTACGAATATATACAAGCCCAAAACTACCACAAAACCTCGAGAGAAACATTCGAAACCCAATTCCATCCAACCAAAAATACCCAAAATGATTTTACACCAAAACCCAACTTATAAACTGATTTTTCACGCATTTTTAAACGGTAAAAACACACATGATTATACGTAGTACCCTTATAAGACATGAGAATCTAAGATCCTACCTCGATGAGTTAAAAACTCAACGCCTCAAACCACGTGCAAAAACAAACTTCACCAGAATGGAATTTCGTCCGGATGAACGCATAGCCCACCACGAGGAGACTAAGGATCTGCTATCTGATAGTCAAAAATCGAGCCCCGGGCCCCCGAGAATCTAGAGAGAAGGCAGCACTTTTAGTTTCGAAAAAAAAAACTTAGCCACCAAGTTATGAAAATATCTTTTCCAAAATATCTAAAGCTAGATAATTATAGGCCACGAAAATATCTTTTTTCTTTTTTTTTTTTTTTGAAATCGCACCGTAACGCTCAACGGCCCCGGGAACCAACCCTGCATGCATATCTAACCCCGATCCTGCGTCGAAATGCATTTAAACATACTAAAGCAAAAATTCCAAAAAAGAAAACGAGTTAGGGTCTCACAACTCTACCACCCTTAAAGGAATTTCGCTCCCGAAATTCATCACAAGGTCAAAACAACAAACCGTCGATCGCAATCGACACAGGCATATGAGATGGTCAGCCAAACCATTACTAGGATATAGTTAAATAAGGTCAGGCATCCTAAACAATGGCTAACTATCTCAACGACATAGGTTCAACAACTCACCCCAACCTCACATCATCACCAACCAATGCTTCAACACAGCACACCACCCACAGAATCCATCACCAACTCCCAAAAAGATGCAACAAGGAACTGTGCCAAGGCCTGCATACTCAGAAAGTACCTCTGCTCACTGAAGGCATATCTGCATCATCTGGCACAACTAGCGCCCTAGAAGAACTAGGAGCTAAAAGTGCATACACTCGGGGCAATGTCGCTCAGCCCTGTCCACCATAACTCGGCGCTGTCGGCTGCCGCACCGACTGAACTGAAGTTCCCATATCTGTCGCTCAGGAAGTCTGACCTATAGGATGCCGCAGTCGATCCTGCACAAATGAATCCTCTGGTGTGCCCACTGTACTCGGCGCACTTTCTCTATAGGGACAATCCCTACGAATATACCCAAGCTGGCCACATCCATAACAAATCTGTAACTCCCTCCCCTGTGACTGAACCGATACCGAACCCTGGGACAGCTTCTGTTGTGGGCAATCCATCACACGATGTCCGGACTGCCTACATCGGAAGCAACGGAAGCAACATAACTCATACTGCTCTGCCCTTCCCGTTGAGACTACAGGAGGTGAGGATGCAGAAGACTGAGGCTGATACAACCCCACTGGATACGAACTCGGACCAGACGTCCGTTGACGTATGTCATTGCGTCCCCGGGACTGTGCACGTCCCCCGTCCTGCTGACTCGTACTGTCTCTGTCTCTGCGCGTCTCGTTCAGAGTGTCTTCCACTTTTATGGTGGTCTTCACAAACTCCGTAAAAACATGCATCCTGAATGCTGCCACTCGATCTCTAATAGCGGGTCTCAAACACCACTCAAACCTCTTCGCCCAGAATTCAACAGTGGGAACAATCTCCTGTGCAAACCGAAATAAGCTAGTAAATTCAGCCTCATATTCGACTACTGTCATCGTCCCCTGAGTTAGGAAAAAAAATCCTCTGTGTACCGATCCCTCAAAGTTGCAGGAAAATATTTCTCCAGGATCACCTTTATGAACGCCTCCTAAGTGCCTCCAACTGTATTCTTGGCAAACTTCCACCACAAGTGAGCACTCTCCCTCAGCTGGAAGGCAGCAAAAGTAACTCTCAGATCATCTTCCTCTATCTGAAGCGTGTCCAAAATCCTGGTAACCAGCTCCAGCCATTCTGTGGCTACCGTGGGGTTGGGATCCCCAGAAAAGGTAGGAGGGTCTAAACGTCGGAACTCGCACATTGCGACCGTCGCCCTCGGTTCAGGTACGCTCTCTCCCCCCATAGAGGCCTCAGCCAGTTGCCGGATGGAGCTGACCATCTCACGCAACAGATCTCCGTCAACAGGTCCTTGGGGTGCATTAGCATTCCCAATATCTGGAACTGAAATGTCCCTTCGACCAAAACCCCAGCCACGGCCTCGACCACTGTCTCGTCCTCTCCACGTGGACATCGCGTCTATAGGAAACAGACAGAACATAAAACGCAGCACATAGCATGAACATAAACGCTAACCACATAAGCATGCTAACACATAGCCACTTAGATTAATGCTAAACAAAACCCCACATACAGAGGAGAACTGACAAGAATGATGCGTCAATATGGACAACCTACACAGATTCCCTGCTATAAATCACGTCAGCTAAACGCATTTCTAACTAGGCTCCCAAGTTAGTTAATCCAACCGCCCAAAGGTAAGACTGATCAATCCCACAGTTTAACCCCCATGCTCACATATACACATCATTCACGTATAACCCGCATGCTTTCACATTCATATTATCAAAACATCTAAACACATGCAGTCAAGCACACGCAATCAACCTCACACGGGAAACACCCTTTTTCCACGGCTCTTAGGTATACGAACACAGAGGTCTGATACCAAGCTTTCACGCCCTAAAATTTGGATCACACGAAACACCCACAAACAACCAACCCGAGAATACACTCTCAAAATAAAACATATATGCATTGTATATAACTGCCAAACAGCTTGCATTACACAGCCCCAACGCCAAAAAGCATGTTATAGCATACATTTTCAAAACTAGCAAAAAGGAAGACTACAGCTCTTCTACCCCTCCGGCAACCCCGAATCAACCTGCGTGACCGGTACCTGAAAAATATTTCAAATCCCACACCGTGAGCCAAAACTCAGCAGAAACTAAACAAGCATGCAGAATAAGCTAAACATGTTAGGAAAATGAGGTGTAGTTTTTGACTCTCTTTCAAACCTTAAAATAGTTTGAAAATAATTTTATATCACGACTCACCAGAGCCAGAAAATAGTTTTATAATACGACTCGCACAAGTCCCAAAGATAACAGATATATATGCAACACATGAATACAAATCTAAACCTGCTCACAAGCCCCGACAACAGTTCTATAACAATCGAAAATAACTCATGCAATCCATGCACCACGCCCAACACACTATGAGCAACACACCCAACACATATCTCTCTAGGACCTCGTATCCGTCCTTCAGATTCACACACACAGTTTTTATGATCACATTTCCATCCTTGAAACTATGCATATCATCCTAAAAGATATCATGCCACAGTTAAGGGCAAGCAGTAAAAACACAGACAAAGGTAACAACTATAGACTCCTACCCATTACCATAGTCATCACTTAAGGCCTGCTCGGTAATGGCAAGTTCTATATAGAGTTACAAGAACGCCATTCACGGAGGCAACCGACTTATTTTACAGGTTCACAACCCGAGGGTCCTAAGCACCCACCAACCACATAGTTTATGGGTTCACAACCCGAGGGGTCTAAGCGCCCACCAACCTCGTTTACAGAGATTAACCCGAAGGCACGTAGGGACCTACTCTACGCACGTTTTTGGACTTTCATCGTGGAGCAATGGAAGCCTAACTCAATACAAGGATCTTCTTGGGCTTTCATCGAAGGACCACTGCCCCATCTAACATTTCTTGTTAACCAGGGTTAACATATATCGGACCACGTTTTCGTCCATCGTTAGCTAGGGCAAACATACATACCAATATCACATAAGACCACATTTCTGTCTTACATCATGTATAAATAAAATGAGAATTATAAATGCACAAAACCATATATAACCTTCACATTATAACGCCACCCGTCACATAACCGACATCCACTGACATGGAGTACAAACAACCCAGAAAACCACGCCTAACTCAAAGGCCGACAATCAACTCATAAAACCCAGTTCTCACAAACCAACACCCTTTTCCAAAAAGGACCACGGGCCCAAACACGCCCAACATGCCTAACACGAACCCACACATGCCCAACATGGCCAATACGAGCCCACACACGGCCAACACGACTAACTTGGACCCACACAAGCCCAACAAGGCCAAAAGTAACCCCTAAGACCCCAACACAAACAAAGAAAAAGGGTTCAACATAGCCAGGGAAAGTGTCGACACAAACAGCAAAGATGTCGACATAAACAGATAATGTGTCAACACAAACAGCGAAGGTGTCGACACAAACAAAAAATGTGTCGACACAAACAGCGGAGGTGTCGACACAAAAGAACCGAAAGTTTAGGCAACATATGCAGAGAGCAAAAGTGTCAACACCAGCAGAAAATTGTCGACACCAACAGAAAAGTGTCGACACCAGTGACAAAAAGTGTCGACATCAACAGAAAATGTGTCGACACAAACGAAAAAAATTCAAAATTTTAAACCAGGGAACTGGGCGATGGCGAAAAGAAAACCCTAGCTACGGAATAAGCTTCTCAACTCCAAATTAAACCATCCAAACACCCCTTTAACAACCCACGGACATACACAACCCCAAAACTTCCACAAAACCTCGAGGGAAACACTCGAAACCCAATTCCATCCAACCAAAAACACCCAAAACGATTTTAAACCAAAACCCAACTTATAAATTGATTTTTCTTATATTTTTAAACGGTAAAAACATACACGATTACACGTAGCACCCTTATAAGACATAAAAGTCTAGGATCCTATTTCGATGAGTTAAAAACTTGACGCCTCAAACCACGTGCAAAAACGAACTTCGCTGGAATAAAATTTCGTCCGGATAAACGCGTAGCCCACCACGAGGAGACTAAGGATCTACTATCTTATCATCGAAAACCGAACCCCGAGCCCCCGAGAATCTAGAGAGAAGGCAATGCTTTTGGTTTGAAAAAAAGAAAACTTAGCCACCAAGTTATGAAAATATCTTTTCCAAAATATCTAAAACTAGATATTTATAGGCCACGAAAATATCTTTCTTCTTTTCTTTTTTTTTTTTGAAATCGCACCGTAACGCCCAACGGCCCCGGCAACCAACTCCACATGCATATCTAACCCCGATCATGTATCAAAACGCATTTAAACATGACAAAGCAAAAACGCCAAAAAAAAAACAGATCAGGATCTCATAATAAATATATATATATATATATATATATATATATATATATAAACGGGTTAGGGTCTCACAATATATACATATACATGGTGGTAATATTTTTTACTGTATTAATGTATTCGAAACATGATTTGTATTAATGTTAACAATATGTAGATTTTATTTTTTGTCCTCATAGTTTTTCATATTTTTTAATAACATTATCACTTATTTTGCTCATAATTTTTTAAATGGTAACTCATTACAGAAAATGAGAATATTCTCATTTTCTACAAGTAAAATGAGATTTTTTCTCATTTTTAGAAGCTAGATTTCTCATTATTTAGTTTTTTTATTATATTAGTATATTGTACACTTTTTCTCATTTTTAACAAATGAGAAATTTCTAATTTTATATCTCATTTGTAAATTTAATACTAATTCCAAATTGAAAATGTTAATTAAAAAGTTCTCATTTCAATTTCTCATTCTTAGTTCAATATTGTGTGTTTACATTATCCATAATTTCTCATTCTTTTGGGAGAATGAGAAATTTCTCATTTTTATTATTTTTCAAATTGTATATTAAATATGGATCCTGTCTTTTAGTTTATGACGAGCAAGTTTTAAAAATATAAATATTATTAAAAAATGAAATATATATATATATATATATAAAACAAAAGTTATGTAATTTTAAATTTTAAATGCAAAACTAAATATCAATGCTATGACATTAAGGGTGTATTTATCTGTCACACCCCGAACCCCAGGTCACGTGAACTCCACTTAAAAACTCAACATTATCAAATCACCGGGGAGACTTTTTCTTTAAAACCCTATTTATGGTTTGAACCTCCTTTAAGGAAAAACACTAGAACGTAATTTGTTTTAAAAGAAGTTCCTTTCGTAAACTTTAAAATTATTCTAAGTAAAATTCTTTAAAAAAATCGACAGTCTCCTCTGTTTCTTGGACTATTCCAAATTTCCTATTTACCTACCCAACTCAAACAACAGTTTAATCTCAGGCTCAGCCTGATTTCAACTCACAATCATAACTTAACGACCACACAACTACTAATTTTCCCACCACTGTGGTTTCATCAACTTAATTCAATCCTCAACATACATCCTATCGTTTAAGAAAAAATTTATCCTTTACACTTCAAACCTAAGTCTTATGATCAACCACGTGAGACATATATGTATATACAAAGAGATATAAATGTGTATTTCTTTTCACACAATCGTGAATTACCAATAACATTACAAATTTCATAATATTAAATGCATTACTTAAAATTATAAACTACAACATCTTCCCTTCTTCATTTCTTTAATCTCTAACCAAAGTTCATGTCGCATTTCTGCGTTCCTCTTTAAACCTGTAAAATGTTTGATGCATCCAACGTGAGCCAAAGCTCGTAGAAGTCGAAACTCGTAGGATAAAGACTAAACAAAGTGCTAGGCATGATTTGTGAGGTGTGGATGAGCATAATATTATGCAACAATAGTCAATTATTTTCCTTTCTCATTTCATAATTTCTTAAATTATCTAATTCTTCTTCTTAATTCATCTTGTGTTCGTTCCCACCTATTATTATCATTAAACTTGCTACTCTTTTTACTTGATTACCCAACCCGTATATCTCTCATTTTCTTTTTCCTTTCCTTTGATTTTTATTAAATACATTTTCTCTTTATCTTCCTCAAGTTCTTGATTTCCCTTTTCATTTTCTCTTTGATCAATTACCGAATAACATCTTTTTCCACTATATATATTATCAAACCATTAACTTTCTCTTCAACTCATCAGTTCTTTATCCACATTTCCAGTTTTTTTGGTTCGTTATCCAACATTTAGAATTATATTCTTTTTATAAAAACTGTTCATTTTTCTGTCTATCTCCTCATTCTTATTAGGCTCATTATTAATTCCAATTCAATAGTTGACATTCTTTTATTTCCCTTCTTTTCTTCTTTTGACATAAATTACAATTTCTTTTTGTCTTTCTTTAGTTCTCAATTTCGTTATCATTTTCTTTTTAATAAGTCATCGAATACCAATGCACGCTTGTCTATCATAAAACTATTAACTTTCTTTTCTGTTCATTAGTTCATTATTCACAATTATATTTCATTTCATCAATCCAATACTAAACCGACGTAGGGTGCAGTTTATAGAAATTCCTCCCAATTCCCTCAATAGGCTACGCGAAATCATTGAATAATAGATAACTCTATAACTCACCACTACAATCATCAGATACCAATGTCGGGTGCAGCTTATAGAAATCCCTCCCTATTCCGCCAATAGGCTACGCTAAGCTATTGGGTAATAGAAAGCTATATAACTCACCACGACAATCATCTGACATCCACGTCTGGTGCTGTGAGACTCTATTCTATTTCTTTTTTAGTTATATATATTCGACGTGTTCATTTGTGTATCTATATGTTTTGATTCATATTTGAGTTTAAATATCTATGCTGGGTTGGTTTCCGGGGTTGCTGGGAGTTACGGTTCGAATTTTAAAAATTCAAAAAAAAAGATATTTTGGAGACCTATAAATAACTGGACTTAAATATTTTCAAAAAGATATTTTCAAAACTTACTCCCTAAGTTTTCTCTTTTTCTCTCTACCTTTCCCTAACTTCTTGGGGGCTTGGGGCTTGGTTTTTGACAGTCTAACAACCGATCCTTGTTGTTGGCATCGTGGTCTTTGCATCCATCTGGACAAAATTTTATTTCGGCGAAACTCGATTTTGCATGTGGATCGAGACTGTTAAGTTGTTAAAGGGTGTTACGTGCAATCTTATGCATATCTACCGTTTAAAAATGCATGAAAAGTGATTTATGTTTAAATTAGATTTTTAGTTTAAAAAAACATTTTTCATCATTTTGGTGGTTAGATGTGTGTTCCGAGAGTTTTCTTTCGAGGTTTTGGTGTGGGGTTTGAACGTGCGAGTATCCGAGGGTGTTATATGGATGTGTAGAGGCTTGACTTGAGGATTAAAGGGCAAAATCGTAGCTGAAAAATTATTTTTTTGGGTTACCCAGTCGACTAGATCATGGTGGTTAGTCGACTGGATCCTGATTTGGGCTTCCCAGTCGACTGGACCAGGAGGGTCAGTCGGCTGGATTCCTTCTGTTTTGTGCCCAGTCGACTAGACCAGTGGGTTAGTCAATTGGATTTCTTCTAATTGGGTTTTTCACCTTTCTAGTGTGTTTACAGTCGATTGGTGGGTTGGGACCAGCAGACTAAAGGTTTAGGTTGTGGTTTGGATGGTTTGGTGATCCTTTGGGGTGAATGGTTGGGTTTCTTTTGGGAAAAAGGTTCGGCTTTCGCGAAAAATGTATTTTATTGAAGGTTTGGAGCTAACCCTTGGGGTTGAGTCTCAACTTCTAAAGCGTTTTGATGAAAATATATTTTTACATGTTTTGATTGATCTTCATGGTTAATGGATTGGATGTCTTTTTATACATGTGTTGCATAAACTGTTTTATAAATGATTTTTAAATATTTTTCTTAAATATACCGTGACAGTGGGTTTGTTGAGATGGGCTTACATTGCTCCTCAGTGTAAGTTCGAAAACGAGCGCAGCGTAGGTGCTTTGTACCTTCGGGTTAATCCTCGTAAATTAAGCCAGTTACCTCCGTGAATGGCGTTGTGTGGGTGCTTTGGATCCTCGGGTTTTGGGCCCGTAAATTAAGCAGTATGTGCGTTGGACCTTCGAGTTGATCCCGTAAATTAAGCCAATTGCCTCCGTTAATGGCGTCGTTGTCGTGACTCTATATAGAACTTGTTATTTCTGAGCAGGCCTTAAGTGGTAACTAGGGTAATGGGTAGAAATCTATAATTATTACCTTTATCTGTGTGGAAGAGCCAGTACATAGGATTACATTCTATCTATTCTCCTCGGCTGTGTGACCCAAGTGGAGAATACTGCGTTTTTACTACTTTTTCTTAACTGTGGCATGATATCTGTCAGGATGATATGTATAGTTTCAAGGATGGAAAACTGATCGTTTTTTAGAGAAAAACTTTTTAGCTCCTGTGGTTGAACTTATGTGCTTATGATTGCATAACCTGCTTTACAGCATTACAAAGTCTGTTTCTATAGGATTTCGGCTCACGGTGTGGGATTTTGCTGTAAAACTCTTTTTAGGTAAGCATGTGGAGTTGACCTAGATGCAGTGGTGATAGAAGACTTGCTATAGTTTTTTCTATTTTTGTGACATGTAGTTTACATGTAATGCCTGTTTCAGAAGGCGAGTTTTGTACACTTTGAGGCGATATACTTATTCATGTATGAGAATGCATGTTTGTTGTTTATGAGAGTTGAACTTTGGAAATCTTTTATCCAAATGTTGTATATTTTTGAGTTGATAGTTTTCTAACTGCAAATCTTATTTTCATAAACGGTATTTGGTGGGCTATCGAGTGACCCTGGAGTTTGGGGCGTGACAGGTGCAGCTTATAGAAACCCTTCCCTATTCCCCCAATAGGCTACGCGAAACCATTGGATAATAGATAGTTCTATAACTCACCACGACAATATCCATTTTACGGATCTCAGCCGAGGGAACACGGTACCCAAATCAGTTTTACGGGGGCTAACCCGAGGGAACACGGTACCCAACTTGCGCAAGTTTTCGGTCTTTCACCGCGGAGCTAGTCAAGCCCAACTTATCACATCCATATCAATCATTCTCGGTTCAATATTTGATTAATTATCATTTTCCAATCACATGTTTAAACCACGCATCCTCATTTTCATTTCTGTATCATAAGTTTAAATCAAATCTTTGCATCATTTCCCTTTTTGTTACTTATTTAACAATCACAACCCTTAAGGCTGTAGATCGTTTCATTATCTTCCAGGTCTTCTTATTAGATTTCAATGATTGCTCATAAATCATATTATCAAATTCAAGTCAATATTTATCTAATTCACTTTCAACATTCATTAGCCATCTCAAAGTTTCGTTTCCAATCCTTATCTGGAAGTTAGTCTAGCATTTTATCTTTATTCGTTGAATATAAGTTCAACAAAATTCAAAATTCATGATTCGAAAATTTTAAATCAAGTTTCATAACTCCAAGACTCATTTTCACAACATCAATTATCAAGCATACTCTTTATACACGGGTTATTCCATTTTCAAGCCAAAGATATAAGTTTCAAATATCATTTCCTCTTATTTTTCCGTATATTCTCAATTAGATTTCAATCCGACTTATAAATTAAGTACTAACTAATCATGAGGTTCAAATTTCACTTTGGTTATCCCAATTGTTTCTAAAATGTCCATCAAGTCATAATTTAGAACTAAATCTATATTCAAGCTTTCAAAGGAAATCTAGTGTCTTTATGATTCTTGTTCATAATTTCAACTTATAAGGTTCAAGCTCCCAAATGTTCTAGTTATTATATTTGTTTTGTCCAATATTTGTACGATTTACCAATTTATAATTCAAATATCTCTACAATCCAACACTTCATTCACAAATCAAGAATTAAATCATTCATATAATATATCTAAGAAAACTAGCTCACCCTATTAATGACTCATTACCCAAACTTTTGGGAGAATTATAAATTTAAAACAAATTTTGGGATTCTAAATCTCAACTTCAACCTACAATAGTTACAGTTAATATTGAAAAAATTTATACCCTCTAATTAGTTTAATTCCAATGAGATCCGAACTTTCCCACGAACTTACCAAGTTTACGAATTAAATCTAAATTCTCAAAATGTGGAGATTCTTGTTCTTTCCAAACTAACCTTGCCCTAATACTAACTCGGATCTCCAACCTTTATTCTGACCAAAGCCCTCATATGTTAAGTCTAAATAAACAAATTTAAGTCTTAATTCTCAAATATTCAGCTATATAGTTTGAGTAACCAACCCTAAGTTCCAATTCTGCAATGTCAGCTAATTATGTTAAACCTACAGGTTACAAGGCTCCCATCTTTTTCACTTGAACGATCACTTTTTCTCATAACTCATGATTTAACAAGTTAATTAGCCCCAACTACTTTCTAAGGGTGATCTTGTTATGCGAGTATTATAAGTTAATCATTCAATTCAAGTACTAGAATTAAACTCACCGATTCACAATTACTTTATATCATTAATTTCTTCATTTATTTTATAACTTCAAATTTAACATTTCATAAAGATATAGGAAAATATTCAATTCTCATACCAAGACTGAGGTGTTTCTAAAAATTTAATCACTTTCATAAAAATCAACACAAATCAATGAAAAACACTCAAATTAGTCTAGTGTTGGAGGCAAAACTGCCAAAATTATTGTTTTGATAAACGATTTTCGAAAAAAAAAATAATTAGACGGGCAAACGCCGAAACGGGTTTCAAATAAAAATTTTGACGAAGAACGATAAAAAATAAACCCGTGCAACCAAAGTTAATTTAGAATAATACCTTTTGTCGAACTATTCTTCAACTACGACTTGAATCCGAGTTGAAGCTCCTTTCAGAACTTCTACTGTATTCCCGTATGCGATCCTCGAACGTAGTGTGGGCTACGATCCTCCGAGAACTCGTACCGGCAGAACCCCAATATATTTAAGTCTTGAGAGATAAAAATAATATCATAATAATGATAATAAAATTCATTGTCAACTGGTTCAACCTACCCACATATATATAGGGCTATAGTAAGGACCTAGAGGGAAAATTATGAGTAAAACTTCCAACGGAACACAGACGCCTACTAAAGGTTTCTACAATTATGGAAAGACATGCAGCGATTTCTGTAATTTTTATAAAACACTAAATTACATATCACACTACTAAAGAACTATAATTGCACTCTGACCCATAATCTCAAGACTTTCATGCATTGAGCTCCTATTATTAAATGTTTACCAATTCTCCCCACGTTAAGATTTTCGATACCCGCCAATTAAATTTAATTACTGACAATTTAATTTAATCGGCATCTTGATATTCCTTAAACCCTTCCGCTTAACTTATTCGATTGCCGAATAATTAAATCCACCTGCAGGGTTTGGCCCGGTCAAAACTTATAAGCATCCTTAAGGGGGTATCGTCTATCCCGATCTTCGGGGCGTAAATTTCGTCAATAATTAATATTTACCATATAAATAATACCGTTATCCAACTCACTGGCAATATAGACCCATATAAGATCCCGCTCTCTAATGAATCAAAACAACGAATATTAAATATATGCAAATCAATAATTATTTCAGGATTAAGAGGATAAGCACCATTCATAATATCCTTGGGGTGTGAATTAATTTATATAGTCAGTACAAAATAAATTACCCCAAATGTCCCGTTCAATACACACAAAGTGTACTAGCACAGATAGTCGGAACAATAGACGACGCTATTATCTGTTCCCCGTAACCAAGATAGGCCTACTAAAACTCAGTACTATAGTCGTACCGATGGTATGCCTATTTCCATCGAAACTGTGAACATAAAACTTATATTCTGTAAGAACCTAAAATCTAATCTTCTGTATGCAAGTCGTACTCTACACACTTGATTAAATACTAAACAGAATATTGGACATCCATACATATCAAAGAAATGATACACATACATTGCTCATACAGATTCTCATAAAAAGGAAAACTAATTTTATTAAAATAAAATTCAATACTAAAAATATGGTTTTCAGTATATCAACCCTAACAATCTCCCACTTATACTCAAAACCATACTACCATACATCTGACTCCCATGCCATCTACATGACTATCAAAAGTCTTAGCCGGTAAACTCTTTGTAAAGGATCTACATGTTTGTCTCCTGATGCAAGTACTATGTCTGACTGAAAATTTGAGTCTGTGTACCTCAATGGTACTAGACTGTCTGCCTGGTAAACCAACATTTAATCCTTAGTCATTTTTAGGTACTTAATTATATTTATTTACCACAGTCCAATGCTCATGCCCTGGGTTAGACTGATATCTACTAACAATGCCAACGGTAAAACAGAAGTCGGGTCTAGTGCAAAGCATAGCATATATGAGACTTCCTACTGTCGAAGCATAAGGAACTTCCTTCATCTTCTCTATCTCATCAGGTGTCTTAGGATACTGATCCTTGGATAGAGTGATTCCATACCTGAAAGGGAGAAATCCTTTCTTGGAATCCTGCATGCTAAAACGAGCAAGCATATCATCGATATACTTTACTTATGATAAGCCCAACATCCTTTATTTTCGATCTCACACAAGCTTCATCCCAAGGATATGACTAGCTTTTCTCAAGTTCTTCATATCGAACTGTCCAAATAACCATACTTTAACCATAGATTATGCCTCCATATCATTTTTGATGAGCAAGATATCGTCTACATAAAGTACTAGAAAGATCACCACGCTTCTGTTATTCTTTTTGTATACACAGGACTCATCCGAACTTTGATCAAAATCATAAGACTTTATAGCTTGATCAAATGGAGTGTTCCAAGATCTCGATGCCTGCTTAAATTCATAAACAAATCTCTTAAGCTTGGACAACATGTTCTCCTGGCCTTTTGCAATGAATCCGTCTGGTAGATACACTCATCAGGACTTTTGTTTAAGGAAAGCTGTCTTGACGTCCATTTATCAGATTTCGTAATCGAAATGAGTGGCAATGGATAAGAGAATCTGGATAAACTTAAGCAAGGCTACCGGCAAAAAAGTTTCCTCATACTCGATCCCTTCTTTCTGAGCGAACCCTTTAGCAATAAGCCTAGTTTTGAAGGTTTCAATCTTCCCGTCTACTCCACTCTTCCTCTTGTAGATCCACTTGCATCTAATGGGTTTTATGCCTTCGGGTGGTTCTATAAGTTTTCAGATCTGATTGGAATACATAGATTCCATCTCTGAATTCAAAGCCCTTTGCCAACGATCTGCATCTTTATCTTGTAATGCTTCATTATAGTTATAGGGCTCGGTATCTAGTTCTGTCGAAATTCTGTCAAAAGACTCTTCCAATAACATATACAAGTCAGGTTGATGAACAATCCTCCCACTACAACGAGACATTACCTGTGTCTGTGTACTAGTAGTAACAGGCTGTGCAGAATCTAAACCTTGTGCATCAGCATCCTGTTCTTGATTTGCACCTGTCCCGATAATCCTCCCACTATGATGAGGTAATGGAATATCAATGACTTGTGATTCCTCTTCTATTCTACTGGTATTTTCTCCCAGTTCTTCCTGAACAATTTTATTTTTGGGCCTGTGATCCATAATATAATTCTCTTTTAAGAATCGGTCTTTAGTGCTAACAATGACCTTCTGATCCTTAGAGTTATAAAACAGACCATCCTTCATTCCCTTGGAATACCCCAAAACGAATCGGATAATTTTGAATAACTCATCATGGAACTTACCATCTCCATAAGAGTCCTATTTATTCTTTCTGCTACACCATTCTGCTGTGGAGTGTCAGGTGCAGTCAACTTGGATGTAATCCCCTCTGATGACAAGTAGTCTTTAAACTCTCCCAAGAGGTATTTCCCACCACGGTCGAATCATTTCTCTTAATAATATAAATTAGAATTAAATAAAAATCAAATTGAGGATGAATTAGAAAGTTGATAGTAAGAGAAATGAAATGAAATAAAAAAAAAAGCCTCCCAGCCGAAGCTGAGAAGCTTCGGGAAAACGCGCATAGAGAGAGATCGAGAGGGATCGAGAGAAAGATGGAGATATATATATCTCTCTTTCTCTCGATCTCTCTCTCGATCCCTCATTTCTAATTCATCCTCAATTTGATTTTTATTTAATCCTAATTTATATTATTAAATTTTCGAACCCCATAAATCACTAATTGTCACCAGAAATTTTAATTACGTTAAAAAAATAATTATTCAATTAAATAAAAACGTATCAGGTCACGACATTGTCACTCCCTTTAATTACTAATTGCATATTTATAGAATAGTGGTAAAATTGTCAATGTGATTAATTCATTTTAAAGTAGTTAAAAAAATAAAACTTATCTCAAAACAAGTATAAACTATAGTGTAATTAACACAAGCATAAACTTTGTATTAAGTATTAATCTTTCAAAACTATGTTTCAGATGACAACTCAATATTGATTTTAAGAGAACTTGCAGATTCTCTAACATTAAATGGTATTGTTGGTGATTGTGTGACATTAATATTAGTTAGTAAACCTAAAGTCTTTTACACTACTAAAGTCTAAAAATTAGCAAAAAGAACTCATTATAAAAAATCTAACAATTAAACTATAATAATTATTTGAATTAAAATAAGACAATTAAATAATAAGAACAATTGTATAAAAACTAAACAAACCAAACTAAACCTTTATCCCAATTAAATAGGGTCGTCTACATGAATACTTTTACGCTATTCTACTATGTTAAAAACTATGTCTTCAGTTATTTTTAATAGTATCATATATTTTCATAATATGATACGACATTCCATGTCAATTTAGGTCTACCCATGCTCTAGTGTTTTTATTGCTCATGATCATGTCGCTATTTCTTATTACTGCATCAGCTGGTCTACGTTGTATATGACCAAACCACCTTAATCTATTTTTTCTCAACTCGTCCTCAATTGATGAAATTCCTACCATTCCACGAATCTTTTTATTTCTAATTTTAATTTTTTTTAACCTTACCACACATCCAACTTAACATTATTATATTTGTAACACTCATATTATTTATGTGATTTTTCTTAACAGCCCAATATTCTGTCCCATATAAAATCGCTGGTCAAATAGATGTTCTATAAATTTTTTCTTTTAATCTTATAGGTATCCGTCAATCACATAAAACTCTGAAAGCACCTCTCCATTTGAGCCAACCAACTTTGATTCTATGTGTTACATCATTTGCAACCTCTCCATCTTTTTTAATAATCGAACCTAGATAACGAAAATATTCAGCCTTAGGCATCTCTTGATTTTGAATCTTTATTTTTTCACCATTTCTACTTTTATTACTTCTAAAATTATATTTCATATATTCAATTTTGCTTTTACGTATTCGAAACCCTTTTAATTCCAAAACTTTCCTCCACAATTCTAACTTAGCATTTACCCCACTCCCAGTTTCATCCAATAAGACTATATCATCAGCAAACAATATACACTATAGGAACTCATCCTGAATGTATTTAGTTAATTCATCTATAACTAAGGCAAAGAGATAAAGACTCCAAGCCCATCTTTGGTGTAACCATGTTGTAATTGAGAATTCACTTGTTTCTCTTACAGGTGATTTAATTGTCGTGGCGGTTCCATCATATACATTTCTTATCACATCAATATTATACATCTCTTATCACATCAGTATAATCCTTTGTCACTTTCTTTATTTTCAATGCCAACCATATGATATCCCTAGGCACTATATCATAGGATTTATCTAAGTTTATAAAAATCATATGAAGATCTTTTTTTTTCCTATATTTCTTTATTAATCTCCTTAGTAAGTGGATTGCTTTCATAGTTTATCTATAAGGCATAAAATCAAATCGATTATGTGACACTGTTATTGTTAGCCTTAGATGATGTTCAATCAACTACTTTCATAATTTTTGTGCTGCCTCGAATCCTAGGAGCATCTAGAGGGATAATTAACTAATAGGGCTGCGAAACTTGAATATCGATAATACACATACAACCCCAAAAAAAAAATACGTAGACCTATATAGTACAGACCCAAATAAAAATCTTTTTTGAAGTATATCGAACAATACAAGAAACATGTTACGCCTTAAATTTCGGGCCACGTGAAACACCCATAAACAACCAGATATGATACCCAACCGAGAATACACTATCAAAATAAATCATACATGCATCGTAAATAAACGCCAAATGGCATACATTATAAGGCTCCAACGTCGAGAAAACATATTACAACATATATGTAATAAAATTAACAAAAAGGAAGACTACACTCTTCCACCTCCTCCAGCACCTCCAGATCAACCAGCGTGACCGGTACCTGAAGAAAAACAAATCACACACCGTGAGCCAAGGCTCAGCAGAAACTAGACAATCATGTAGTATAAACAAAACATGCTAGGAAATCGAAGTGTAAGTTTAGACTCTCTTTCAAGCCTTGAAAACAGTTTTCACTTGCAAATGGAAAAGCGTGGATACAGCCATGTTTGACTCACTCACAGGAGCCTGAAAACAGTTTTTAGATCGCGATTTACACAACTCTTAAAATAATTTTAAAACTGGTTTATCCGTCCCAAGATACAATACATGCAACCCATGATACATATAACCAGCCCTCACACGCCGCAACCGCATTCTTAACAATGAGATAGAGATCCTTATATAGCATACATTCCCACGATAAAACCGTATACTATGGGATAAAACCATAGACCAACCACGGGGTAAAACCGCAAACCTAACCACGGGATAAAATCGTAAATCTTACCGTAAGCCACGGGATAGGACCGCCGACCACAGATTAAACCAAGGGATAAGACCGCATACCATAGGATAAAACCGCATGCCACGGGATAAGACCGCATGTTATAGGGTAAAACTGCACGCTACAAGATAATACTGTAAATTACGGGATAACACCGAACATTCCTATGCATAACCTAATCAGGATTTAAATGCATATAACATACCACATACACCACGTGCATATGCCCCAAAAATTCATCACATCCATGCCTAATAAAACTCTGATTCTACCGCATGCAACCACGATACACATAAGATATCATGCCATGTAATCCATTTACATAAATAAACAGTTATAAATGCACATAACCAGATAACCCGATGTGACCTCACAGGCCACATACCCGTCATTCGATACACGAACTACCCGTCAACAAATCGGGACACGTCCATACACAGGGATAACCAACACCAAAACCCGAAGACCAACACCTGAAACCTCCCACAGATCGATTCTCACCAGAACCCCACCTTAGGCCAAACCACGAACCCACACATCGCGCACATAACCAGCACTCACACCACCGTGCCACAAACCCTAAACCAACCATGCAAGTCACACCCGAGGACGGCATCATAAAAACACCCGGGCCACTACACGATCCCCGAAACCACAACGCCAACTAAACCGAGGGACAACTAACTCCCCTCTCCATAATTTCAATCAATAGAACTCCAAAATTCCATTGACTAAGAACCACTAAAGGAAGGCTAATCACCAACACGACACCTAAAAGAATCCACAGGTATTTAAATTGACCAATTCTCATAAATCAATCAATTGAATACCGTAGGACGCCAATCGAAAACAAAAACCATAGCAAAACCATTAAAACGAGGCTACCCAGGTTCAGTTGACCGAACCTAAACCCCCAGTCGATCGAACACCCTACTGGAAACCACCAAACGTGTCACACACACGGTTCAGTCGACTGAACCCATAGGTTCGGTCGACCGAACCCCAAAACCAGACTTCAGTCGACTGAACCCCATGGTTCAGTCGACCGAACCTCGGTGGAAAACGATTTCGAGTTACGGGTTCAACCCTCCAAGCCTTGAATCGACACTTTCGAACACCGAAACAACAGCCGTGAACATCCTCACGACTAGGCCTAACACCAAGACCTCAAAAGAAACTCCTGATACCCGATTCCATCCACGAAATCGACGAAAAATTGGTTTTAAACCCAAAAACCCATTTTGATACAAAGTTAGACCTACGGAGATCTAACTGGTAAAAAGACACCCGATTACCCATAGCACCCTTATAACACATACAGGTCTAGAATCCTACTTCGGTAAGTTTAAAACTCAGCGTCTCGATCCACGTAAAAAATCGAGTTTCGCCGAAATTAAAATCTGACCGGATGGTTGCATAGCCCACGACGCCAAAAGTAAGGATCCACCGTTGGATCGCTGAAAACGGATCCTCGGGCCCCCGAGAACTTAGAGAGAAGGTAAAGAGAAAAACGAAAAACTTAGGAGTTAAGTTTTGAAAAATATCTTTTGAAAATATCTAACTCCAGATATTTATAGGTTTCTAAAATATTTTTTTTGAGATTTTTCGAGAATCGCGTCACAACGGCCCACGGCCCCAGGAACCGACCCCGCATGCATATCTATGCCCGATCATGTATCAAAAGTAATAAAAACATGCTTCAACAAAACACGCAACACGCGTCCGAAAATGCCAAAAAAAGAAAACGGGTCAGGGTCTCACAACTCTATTCCCCTTAAAGGAATTTCGCCCCCAAAATTCAACTCAAGGCCAAAACAACAAGCTGTCGATCGCAATCGACACAGGCACACGAGATGGTGAGCCAAACCATTCCTAGGATATAGTCATACAAGGTCAGGCATCCTAAACAATGGCTGACTATCTCAAAGACTCGGGATCTATAACCAACCCCAACCTCACATCATCACCAACCGCTACCTCCACATAACACACCGCTCGCTGATCCAGCACCAACTCCCAAACAGATGCAACAAAGAAACTAGCCCGAAGCCTATAACCCAGAAAGTACCTCAGTGCAGTGGAGAGAGATCTGCATCTGCATCATCGCGCGCTGCCGGTGCCCTCGAAGAACCAGGTGCTACAAGTGAATACACTTGGGGCTACCCCACTCTGTCCAGTCTGCCACTCGGCACTGTCGGCTGCCGCACCGACTGAACTGAAGCACCCCCACCTGTCGTCGCTCGGGAAGTCTGAACTGCTA
>JAUMHN010410785.1:0-14444 GCA_032360265.1 Heliamphora ciliata
GCAAGAAGGTCTTGAGATTATAGGTCATAGTGCAATTATAGTTCTTTAGTGGTGTGAACTGTAATTCAGTATTTTATGAAAATTGCAAAAACCGTTGCTAGTTTTCCATAATTGCAGATACTGCTATGCGTCTTTCTTTATTTACAGAAACCGCTGGTAGGTGTTTGTGTTCCACTCGAAGTCTTATTCATAATTACTCCACAGGTCCCTGTTGTAGCCCTATATATACGTGGGTAGGCTGACCCAGTTTGAGATTGATACATCATATATCAGATAGATCATATCTCATATATTATTTGTGCATGAAAGTTACATCCCCGAATTTTTTAGATTGGGGAAGAAAAATGTGGTTAACAAAATGATGCAAAATTCGCATCTCAAGTTCCAAGGAGTTAGCCTCTAAAGGCTTGGATGGTCAACATCATCCACAGAAAAAATTTGTTTTACAGCATCATGGAAGGAGAAACCTTCGATGAGTTTTCTCTTTGGTTTGCACGGAACAAAGGGCTTGTTTGATAACCCGGACTGGATTGGATTGGATTAGTAGTGAGGTGGGAATAATTTTTTTGTGTTTGAATTGAGTGGAATTAAATAACGGATTAGATAATAATTTACCATTGTATTAAGTTAATTTATTTTAAAATTAACTTAAATAAATTAATAAGTTAAATTTTATGTAATTGTTAAATTTTATGTTATTTATTTTAATATTTCTTATTAATTTTTAAAATTTTTAAATTCACTCTTTAATCCAATCCTTCCTAATCCCACATCTCCCCCCTCACTAATTATCCCCCATTTGGAGGACTAATAGTCCAAATTAGTCCGCCCGAACTATTAGTCCGGAGGCTTAACAAACGCGGTATTGGACTATACTCCGGACTAATAGTCCGGGCGGACTATTAGTCCGCCAAAACAAACATGGCCAAAGAGTTGGCCCTCAAGGAGACTGAGAATTTCATTGAGAAGATTGGGGGTTAGAACAATGTCTATACCATTCACCCAAGTGGTGATCGTGTTGTCAGATGGGTCTGTGATTTTAAAGTTAGCGTAAAACACTTTGATTAGAGTAAGATAATGAATGTCAAAGATTTGTAGATGATCCATCCAATCGAGGTCAGTGAACCATTTTGAAAAGTTCATTTCAATTGAATCAAAGAAATGAAAATCTATTGAATGTCCAGGGATTACCTTTCGATTTATGAAGGATTGGAAGCACAGATTCTTATACTTGGTGAACTAAAACTTCAAAAATGGTTCGATTAGAGAGACGGTTGATGATCTAGCCTTGATCTTCTTTGTTTGCTTTTTCTTCTTACTGCTCTAGGGCTTAAAGGCCTTTCGTCAGAGCATTTGCTTCGCTTACCCATGGTTTTTGTCACCATTAAAGGTGAGAGAGGGAGGGGAAGAGACCAAGAGAGAGAGAGAGAGAGAAGGGGGAGTCGACTCTAGGGTTCGACTGAGGGACACAAAGACAGAGGAGATGAACGGTCATTTTGAATCTGAACGATTTTAGAGCGTGAATGAGAGAGAGGGGGAAAACCCGTATATATATCACTATGAATTATGTCGACCCTAACTTCATTTGAGTCGACACTTTTTACGTAACAAATGGGGTGTCCAAAGACAGAAATTGTGTCGACACATTTTACCAGGGTGTAGACACTTTCGGCTTTATTGAGTCGACACTCTTCATGGAATGAGTCGACCCAATATTATTGAGAGCAAGTTATCGAATCGAGTCAACACTATATAGTTGGAGTCGACACTTTTAACAAAATGTATCGATACTATATAGCTTTTAAGTCAACCCTTTCACACATGTGTCGACCCTTTTTATCATTGAGTCAACACCTTTCACACATCAAAATTAATCATGAAAGGCATTGAACAAGCACTGAACATGCATTGTTAGTATGGCATTTATGCATCAACTCGGAACACATAGCATACCAAGTTCTCTTAGAATATAACACAATCTTTCTTTATTTAAAGGTTTGGCGAATATATCACTAAGTTGGTGATCTGTGCCTACAAATTCAAGTTCTGTGTTGTCTTTTTTAACATTATCTCTAATGAAATGATGTATGTTCTCAATATGCTTTATTTTAGAGTGTTGTATAGGGTTCTTAGATATGTTAACGTCACTAGTGTTATCACATTTAATAGAAATACGATTTAAACATACACCATAGTCTTCTAGTTGTTATTTCATCCAAAGAACATGTGCACAACAGCTACCAACTGTAATGTACTCATTCTCAGCTGTAAATAAGGCTACTGAGTTTTGTTTCTCGCTAAACCCTGATATTAAAGAGTGTCCTTGGAATTAACATGTTCCACTTGTACTCTTCCTATCAATTTTACATCTGGCAAAGTCTGCATCAAAATAGCCAAATAACTCAAAGGCTATTCCTCTAGGATAGAATAATCCTAGGTTTTGTGTACCTAAGAGGTATCTAAAGATGCGCTTAACAGCAGTCAGATGTGATTTTTTTGGATTAGCTTGATATCTAGCACACATGTATACGCTAAACATGATGTCAGTTCTACTTACAATTAAATAAAGTAGAGATCCAATCATACCTCTATATCTCTTTTCTTCTACTGCTTTACCATTTTCATCCTTGTCAAGCTTTGTTGAAGTGCACATTGGAGTTCTCATTGGTTTTTCATTTTGCATATCAAACATCTTCAATAAATCTCTTATATACTTGGATTGATTAATGAAGATTCCTTCTTATGATTGTTTAATTTGAAGTCCAAGGATGTAATTGAGCTCTCCTATAATGCTCATTTCAAATTTTTCCTGCATGCACTTAGCAAAGTCCTTGCAAAGAGATTCATTAGTTGAGCCAAAAATAATATCATCTACATAAATTTGGACAACAAGTATATCTTTGCCTTGAGACTTGATAAAAAGAGTAGTACTGATCTTTCTTCTTAAAAACTCATTTTCAATCAAGAATTTGCTAAGCCTTTCATACCAAGCTCTTAGTGCTTGTTTCAAACCAAAAAGTGTTGGCCTAACAAGACTTCAACGATCGTTTTGATGATAATAAATCTAAGTATCTAATTATGCAAATAGAGATTGTTTACAAGAAATAAATGGTTAGCACATTCAAAGTGTAGTGACCTGATATATTTTTATTTAATTGATTAATTATTTTAACATAATTAAAATTTTTAGAAACAATTTGTGATTTATTTTTGTGGAGTTCAAAAATTTAATAACATAAATTAGAATTAATTAAAATCAAAATTAAGAATAAATTGTAAAAAGATGTATAAATAAATTAGATAGGTTTTGTGAGATTCTAAAAAAAAAGAAAAGAAGAAGACAGTTTTTCATCTCAGTCGAAGCTGAGAAGCTTCGAGAGAAAGGGGGAAAAAGAGAAAAAGGGATGTTTTTCTTTAATGTCTCGACTTCTAGGAGAGGCCGAGAGATTCTCCTAGAAGTTTCATTGATAGAGAATAAACCGAGAGAAACAAGGGCGCGCGACGTGCGACCGGCCAACGCCGGGCCACACCACCGCCGCCGACGCTGGTGCCACCACTACCACCGATCGTTCTTCCAGTCTCCCTCTCTTTTTCCCTTTCTCCACCATTTTATGCTTCCTCCATGGATGAGATCGAGAGCTTGGCTCATGCTCTCTCTTGATATAAATCGAAGGATTTCTTCGTCAATGGAAGCCTCGCAACCAATCCGCAAAAGCAAAGTAAGAAAAGGAAGAATTTCCAAACTCCCATCCCACCCGGCATCCCTCCTCTCTTCTCCTCTCTATTCTTCCACCATGGGTATGAAGATTTAGCTTAGAGCCAAATTCCTCATCAGAAATTGGACGCCCTAAACACCAAATTGGGTGACGCAAATCTGGATTTGAGTTTCTACAACAGAGACATTACGTTACAACATCAAGGAGCCGCGGTAATTTCCTTCCATGTTCTGTGTTTCGTTCATCCTATCACCTCTTTATACTGATTTTCTTTTATTGATTTGGGAGGTCACCGAAGAAAAATAAAGATGTAATTAATAACTTCGAAGCCTCATGAAGTCACAACCCAAACTAGCCGAAGGTCCCTGGAACAAAAACTCAAGGATGGTCGGAATCTAGGGCTTTCAATTTGGGGTAAAATTTGAAATTTGGTATTCTAATAGGTAGGATTCAGACTAACCTTGGTGTTGTGCTATGATTTGGGTTGAATTTAAGTGAGATCAAAATGAACCCTAAGGGTTTAAGTGATTAAAAAAAATCTAAATAAATTTTTGGGGTTTGTTGAGTTTAGATCTATCTAAACTGATTGCTAAGGTAACATTTAGTGTTTTTTTAACGATAAAATTAAACATTGTAACTTAATTATTGTGGATGAGAGAGCCAATTCAAAGAATTATAGAAGGTTAGATTGGCTTAGATATTGTGTCGACAGTGTTACTTAACTTGTTGAACATTAATCTATGAGAACTAGAAGTTGAAAACTTAGATTGAACTAGGAACTAATATGGTGAATCATGGAATTGGTTTGATTCAAGAATTAATTGGATGTTAGTGTGGAGACTAACTTATTGTTTAATGGTGGACTTGGAATTTAGAGATGGGTGACGTGAATTGAGAAATTTGAAGATTTGAAGGATTAAAAGCTAATTATTAATTTGAATTTAAATTATGAATTTTTTTTACCTAATTAAATTTAGGATTTATTGATTTGAGCAAATGATGATGAGTATAAGGAGAGATTGAAACCCCAAGCATATTATTTGAACATTGTTATTTGTTGATTAATGATTAGAAGATTAAATGTTATTGTGAAACGTAGGCGTTGACACTTGACGTCATATAAATGTATGGCTTTAAAGTTAGAATCCTTGGTTTAATTGTAATGTATGAGCAAGTTCTAGAAAATTCTAATGAATCCATGATTTTATGTCCTATCCTTGTAGAAGTGGTGGAAAAATGGAGAAATGGTTGAATTTAGAACATAGTTTAAAGATTTGATTAAGTATAGGTATTGAACCTTATTAGGGAATGGAAACCGGGTGGATATGGAACCCGTTAAAGTAATATTTGATTGTGGATTGTTTAATTATTAGAGTGGGAATTATTCTGGAAGAATGATTAAGTGAGGAATTTGAGTTAGCTGAACTTATAGATGTGTTGTATGACCTGAGAATATAATCATGTGGGGTATAATATATGGATTTGGTGAAAGTTAGGTAAATAATAAATAGTTTGATCTTTAATGCTTGAGGAGTAATGGATCTAGAACAAAGCCAGGGGCTATCTGTGAGACTCTGACCCGTTTTCTTTTTCGGCATTTTTCGACGCGCGTTTAGCTTTTTTGCTTTAGCATATTTAAATGCCTTTTAGATGGATGATCGGGGTAAGATATGCGTGCGGGGTTGGTTCCCGGGGCCGTGGGGTGTTACAGTGCGATTTCAAAAGAAAAAAAGAGATATTTTCATGGCCTATAAATATCTAGCTTTAGATATTTTGAAAAAGATATTTTTATATATTCCTGGCTAAGTTTTCTTTTTCCAAACCAAAAGCTTTGCCTTCTCTTTAGATTCTCGGGGGCCTGTGGTTCGGTTTTCGACGATCAGATAGCAGATCCTTAGTCTCCTCGTGGTGGGCTACGCGTTCATCTGGATAGAATTTCATTTTGGTGAAGTTCATTTTTGCACGTGGTTTGAGGCATCGAGTTTTTAACTCAACGAGGTAGGATCCTAGACTCTCATGTCTTATAAGGGTGCTACGTGAAATCTTGTGTGTTTGTACTGTTTAGAAATGCATGAAGAATTGGTTTATAAGTTGGGTTTTGGTTTAAAATCATTTTTAGGTGTTTTTGGTTGGATGGAATCGGGTTTCGAGTGTTTCTCTCGAGATTCTGTGGTAGTTTTGGGCTTGTGTATGTTCATGGGTTGCTAAAAGGGTGTTTGGATGGTTTAATTTGGGTTGAGAAGCTTATTCTGTAGCTATGGTTTGCTTTTTGCCGTCGCCCAATTCCTTGGTTTAAAATTTTGAATTTTCTTCTTTTGTGTGGACACATTTTCTGTTGGTGTCGACACTTTTCTGTAGGTGTTGACACTTTTACACTCTGCATATGTTGCCTAAACTCTCGATTCTTTTGTGGCGACACCTAGGCTGTTTGTGTCGACACCTCCACTGTTTGTGTCGACACCTTTTCTATTTGTATCGACACCTTCGCTGTTTGTGTTGACAAATTTTCTGTTTGTGTCGACACCTTTGCTGTTTGTGTCGACACTTTAGCTGGTTGTGTTGAACCCTTTTTCTTTGGTCGTGTTGGGGCTTTAGGGGTTTCTTTTGGTCTTGTTGGGTCTGTGTGGGTTCGTGTTGGCCGTGTTGGGCATGTGTTGGTCTGGGCTATGATGTTTTGGTGGTTGGGTCCTTCGTTTTCGATTGGTTTTCTTTGGTATTCAGTTGATTAATTATGAGATTAGTCGACTGAAATACTGTTGGATTCTTTTCGGGGTTAAGTTGGTTGTGTGGTGGCTTCAGGAGTCGTGTCGTGGCTTTGGGGATTTGTTTAGGTGCTGTCCTTGGGGGTGACGTACATGGTTAAATTTTGGGTGTTGTGGTACGGTTGTGTGCGAGGTGGTTATGGGCGGGAAGAGTGAGTCCGTGGTTTAGTTTTAAGTTGAGGATTGGTGAGAATCTGGTTTGTAGGTTTTGGCGCTGGCCTTCGGGTTAGGCTTGGTTTTATGGGTTGTTGGTTGTCCATGTGAGTGGATGCCGAGTTATTTGATGGGTGGCGTCATGATGTGAAGTTATATATGGCTATGTGCATTTATTACTCGTTATGTGCATTTATAACTCTAGTTTATTTATGTACGGATTATGTAAGTGGATTACCTAATTTTGGTATCGTTACGTGTAACGTGGTTTATGCTTTAAAACTCAGAGGTTTTATAGGCATGGTTATGTTGATTATGCGGAACGGATGCATATGGTATCTGTTGCATGGGTTGGAAGTGTTGTGTGAGTCGCGTGTGTAGCATGTGATGTGGTTTGCGAAACGTAGTGATAGTACGTGGCTTTATGCATTTAAACCCTGGTTTAGTATGCATATATTGGTTCGGTGTTATCCCGTAATGTTCAGTATTATCCTGTAGTGTTCAATTTTATCATGTAATATGCAGTTTTATCCCGTGGAGTGCGGTGTTATCCCGTGGTATGTGGTTTTATCCCGTGGTTTATGGTTTTATCCCGTGGTATAATCCTGTGGTCGGTGGTTTCATCCCGTGGCTTACGGTATAGTTTACGATTTTACCCCGTGGTTTGTGGTTTTAACCGTGGTTTATGGTTTTACAATTTTATGTCGGATGTGTGTGTGTGTGTGTGTGTGTGCGCGCGCGTGTGCTCTATCGGCTGAAACGAGGTCCTGACGAGGCACTTGTAAGTGTGATATCTAAAGGATGGAAATGTGATTCTGAGGAGATAAGTGTTGCATGTATTGCATAAACTGCATATCAGGATAGATATACCAAGTTTTTGTAAAAGAAAATGTATCAACGGCCCGAGGGAGTCGTAATACAAGAATCATTTTCGGGGATCTTGTGAGTCCAACATGGTTTTTATCATCGCTTTCCCGTTGCTTGTGAAAACTATTTTCTGGCTCTGATGAGTCGTGACCTAAAACCATTTTCAACTATTTTAAAGGCTTGAAAGAGAGTCAAAAATCTGCACCTCGTTTTCCTAGCATGTTTAGCTTATATTGCATGTGTTGTTAAGTTTCTGTTGAGCTTTGGCTCACGGTGTGGGATTTGATTTTTTTTTCAGGTGCCGGTCACGTAGGTTGATCTAAGGCTACTGGAGAGGTGAAAAAGCTGTAGTCTTCCTTTTTGCTAGTTTTAAACATGTATGCAGTAACATGTTTTCCGGTGTTGAAACCGTGTAATGTAAGCCGTTTTGCGACCATATACAATGCATGTTTGGTTTATTTTGAGAGTGTGAAACCCTGACCCGTTTTCTTTTTCGGCATTTTTGGACGCGCGTTATGTGTTTTTGTTGTAGCATATTTTATTGCTTTTGATGCATGATCGGGCCTAGATATGCATGCGAGGTAGGTTCCCGGGGCTGTGGGTCGTTGTGGCGCGAATTTTAAAAATTGAAAAAAAAATATTTTGGAGGCCTATAAATATTTGGAGTTAGATATTTTCAAAAAGATATTTTCTAAAACTTCTTTAGTAAATTTCCCATTTTCTCTCTGCCTTCCCTCTAAGTTCTCGGGGGCCCGGGGCTCAGTTTTCAACGATCCAACAGCGGATCCTTGCTTTTGGCGTGGTGGGCTATGCAACCATCCGATCAGATTTTGAGTTCGACAAAGCTCAATTTTGCACGTGGTTCGAGGCGTCGAGTTTTGAACTCACCGAGGTAGAATTCTAGACCCTACTACTGCATAAGGGTGCTGTGGGTAAACGTGTGTGTTTTTAACGGGTAGATTGCTGTAGATCTGCGTTTATTTCAAAGTTGGGTTTTGGGCTTAACATATATTTTTTGGCAATTTCTGTGGATGGAATCGGGTATCAGGAGTTTCTTTTGAGGTCTCGGTGTTAGGCCTAGGTGTGTGGGTGTTCACGGATGTTGGTTTGGAGTTCGGAGGCTTTGAATCAGGGTTTGGATGTAGAAACCCGTAGCTCAGAATCTAGTTTCGTCGAGGTTCGGTCGACTGAACCGTGGGGTTCGGTCGACTGAACCGAGGGGTTTGGTCAACTGAATAGTGTTTTTTGGCATTTTGTGGTTTTTCAGTAGGGTGCTCGGTCGACTGGAGGTGGGGATCGGTCGACTAAACTTGTGGGCTGTTGGTTTATGGTTTTGGGTTGATTCCTTGGTTTTCGATTGGTGTTCTATGATATTCAATTGATTAATTTATGGGAATTACTTGATTTAAATACATGTGGATTCCTTTTGGGGTTTGGTTGGTTGTGTGGTAGTTTCGGGGGTTGTGTCGTGGCCTCGGGTGTGCGTTTGAGAGTCGCCCTTGTGGGTGATGTGCATGGTAGATATGGCTTGTTGATGTACGGTTAGGTGCGTGGTTTGATATTGGGTTTGTGTTGGCGCGGGTGAGCGTCGTGGGTCTGTGATGGCCGTGTTGGGAGTGTTTGGGCCAGTGGTGGTCGTGTGGGTTGTCCCCGCGAGTGGATGTCGGTTTTGACGGGTGGTGCCGTGATGTGGTTTTATATGGTTATGTGTATATTTACAACTATTTATTTATGTACGAAATATGTAAGTGAATTACATAAGGTGATATCATTATATGTAACGTGGCTTTTGCTTTAAAACCTTAAGTTTTATAGGCATGTGACGTGATTTGTGGAACATCGTGTTCATATATGGTTATATGCTTTAAATTCTTGTTTAGGTTTGCATATATGTATGAAAGAGATTAGATGAATCTGTGATCCAGTAGATGTAAATCCTGGTTGATGATGCACGTGTGCGTGTGTCGATGTATGAGGTAGGCTGCGAAGCCGGTGTATGAGGTAGGCTGTGAAAGCCGGTGTGTGTCTGATTGGGGCTGCGGTAGTCCTTCGGTTAAAGCCCGAGAAGATGCATTAGTTGAGGCTGCGGTCCTACGATGAAAGTCCATGAAGATATGTGTTGCATGGGCTGCGTGCGTTCTGTGGGTTGCACAGGTGGTGTGCATTGCATAGATGGGGGTTGCTGTCCTTCGGTGAAAGTCTGAGAAGATTCATGGATTGTATGTACTACATATTGGGACGGATAGACTAATTTTCTTAAAAACTATATTATCGGCCTACTGGAGTCGAAATACTGTGTTAACGGTCTGCGGGAGTCATAATATTGGAATCATTTTCAAAGCTATGATGAGTCAAAAAAATGGTTTTTATCCTCGCTTTTCCTTGCATGTGAAAATAATTTTTTGGCTCTGGTGAGTCGTGATCTAAATCAATTTTCAAATTATTTTATTGGCTTGAAATTGAGTCAAAAACTGCACTTTGTTTATCGAGCATGTTTAGTTTGTACTGCATGTGTTGTTTAGGATCTGCTGAGCTTTGGCTCACGGTGTGAGATTTTTCTTTTCTTCAGGTACCGGTGACGCTAGTTGATCTGGAGGTGCTGAAGAGGTGGAAGAGCTGTAGTCTTCATTTTTGTCTTTTTGTTACATGTATGCTATGTCATATTTTTCGGGCATTGGAGCCATGTAATGTTGCTGTTTGGCGTTTATATACAATGCATGTATGCTTTATTTTGAGAGTGTATTCTCGGGCTGGTGTTGTTGGTTATTTTCGGATGTTTCACGTGGTCCAGAGTTTGGGGCGTGACAACTTGGTATCAGAGCTCTGGGTTCGAATACCTAAGAGCCGTGAAAAGAGGTTGCATCACCGTGTGAGGTTGATTACGTGAGCTTAATTGCATGTGTTTACACTCTTTGATAACATGATCGTGTCAGCATGTTAGATATGTGGACAATGTGTATATGTGAGCATGGGGGTTGAAGATATTTTCATAACTTCTTGTCTAAGTTTTCTTTTTTCAAACCAAAAGCTCTGCCTTCTCTCTAGATTCTTGGGGGCCCGGGGCTCGATTTTCGACGATAAGATAGTTGATCCTTAGTCTCCACGTGGTGAGTTATGCATTCATTCGGACGGAATTCCATACCGATGAAGTTCGTTTTTACACGTGATTCGAGGCATCGAGTTTTTAACTCAATAAGGTAGGATCTTAGACTCTCATGTCTTATAAGGGTGCTACGTGAAATTTTGTGTGCTTGTACCGTTTAAAAATGCATGAAGAATTGGTTTATAAGTTGGGTTTTGGTATAAAATCATTTTTGGGTGTTTTTGGTTGGATGGAATCGGGTTTCGAGTGTTTCTCTCGAGGTTTTGAGGTAGTTTTGGGCTTGTGTATGTCCATGGGTTGCTAAAGGGGTGTTTCGATGGTTTAATTTGGGGTTGAGAAGCTTATTTCGTAGCTAGGGTTTTCTTTCCGCCGTCGCCTAGTACCCTAGTTTCAAATTTTAAATTTTCTTCTTTTGTGTCGACATATTTTCTGTTGGTGTCGACACCTTTTGTCGCTTGTGTCGACACTTTTCTGCTGGTGTTGTCACTTTTTCTCTCTGCGTATGTTGCTTAAACTCTCAGTTCTTTTGTGCCGACACCTAGGCTGTTTGTGTCAACACCTCTGCTGTTTGTGTCGACACCTTTTCTGTTTGTGTTGACACATTCGCTGTTTATGTTGACACATTTTCTGTTTGTGTCGACACCTTTGCTGTTTGTGTTGACACTTTTTCTGTTTGTGTCGACACCTTTGCTGTTTGTGTCGACACTTCTGCTGGTTGTGTTGAACCCTTTTTCTTTGGTCGTGTTGGGGCTTTAGGGGTTTCTTTTGGCCTTGTTGCGCCTGTGTGGGTTCGTGTTTGCTGTGTTGGGCATGTGTTGGTCTGGGTTATAATGTATTGGTGGTTGGGTCCTTGGATTTCGATTGGTTTTCTATGGTATTCAGTTGATTAATTATGAGATTAGTCGACTAAAATACTGTCGGATTCTTTTTGGGGTTCGGTTGGTTGTGTGGTGGCTTCGAGAGTTGTGTCGTGGCTTCGGGGGTTTGTTTAGGTGTTGTCCTTGGGGTGTCGTGCGTGGTTAGATTTTGGGTGTTGTGGCACGGTTGTGTGCAAGGTGGTTATGTGCGGGAAGTGTGAGTTTGTTGTTTAGTTTTAAGCCAAGGTTTGGTGAGAATCTGGTTTGTGGGTTTTGGCACTGGCCTTTGGGTTAGGCTTGGTTTTATGGGTTGTTGGTTGTCCTTGTGAGTGGATGTCGAGTTATTTGATGGGTGGCGTCATGATGTGAAGTTATATATGGCTATGTGCATTTATAATTCGTTATGTACATTTATAACTCTAGTTTATTTATGTACAGATTATGTAAGTGGATTACATGGTTTTGGTATTGTTACGTGTAACGTGGTTTATGCTTTAAAACTCAGAGGTTTTATAGGCATGGTTATGTAGATTATGCGGAAAGGGTGCATATGGTATATGTTGCATGGGTTGCAAGTGTCGTGTGAGTCGCGTGTGTAGCATGTGACGTGGTTTGCAAAACGTAGTGATAGTACGTGGCTTTATGCATTTAAACCCTGATTTAGTATGCATGTTTTGGTTCGGTGTTATCCCGTAATGTTCAGTATTATCCTGTAGTGTTCAGTTTTATCCTGTAATATGCGGTTTTATTCCGTGGTGTGCGGTCTTACCCCGCGGTATGCGGTCTTATACCGTGGTTTACGATTTTATCCCGTGGTATAATCCAGTGGTCGGTGATTTCATCCCGTGGCTTACGGTATAGTTTACGATTTTACCCTGTGATTTGCGGTTTTACCCCGTGGTCTATGGTTTTACAGTTTTATCCCGGATATGTGTGTGTGTGCGTTTTGTCGGCTGAAACGAGGTCTTGGCGAGGCACTTGTGAGTGTGGTATCTGAAGGATGGAAGTGTGACCCTGAGGAGATAAGTGTTGCATGTATTGCATGAACTGTATATCGGGACGGATAGAACTAACTTTTGTAAAAGAAAATGTATCAACGGCCTGAGGGAGTCAAAATACAAGAATCGTTTTCGAGGCTCTTGTGAGTCTAACATGGTTTTTATCCTCGCCTTTTCGCTGCTTGTGAAAATTGTTTTCTGGCTCTGATGAGTCGGGATCTAAAACTATTTTTAACTATTTTAAAAGCTTGAAAGAGGGTAAAAAATCTGCACAACGTTTTCCTAGTATGTTTAGCTTATATTGCATACGTTATTTAGTTTCTGCTGAGCTTTGGCTCATGGTGTGAGATTTGATTTACTTTTCAGGTGCCGGTCACGTAGGTTGATCTGGGGCTGCTAGAGAGGTGGAAGAGCTGTAGTCTTCCATTATGTTAGTTTTAAACATGTATGCTGTAACATGTTTTTCGGTGTTAAAATCATGTAATGTAAGCCGTTTGGCGACTATATACAATGCATGTATGCTTTATTTTGAGAGTGTATTCTCGGGTTGGGTGTTATGCTTGGTGTTCGTGGGTGTTTTACATGGCCCGGAGTTTGGGGCATGTGACACTTTGGATTCTATTATAAACTTAATTTGGGAAAAACATAAAGGTAAATATTAGGAAAACGTAAGATTATGCTCTGTTCAACTTGTGAAGTTGAGTTTTAATAAGGGAAAGAAATTATGAACATATGTTTGGAAACTGTGATTTAATGAATCTTGAATTTTTATTGAATTATTAAGACTTGTTATTGAATTTTTATTGAATTATTAGGACTTGTTATTTTAACTGAGCAACGTAAGATGAATTACAATGGAATTAATATATATAGTCGAGAACTCATAATTCATTTGCTTGCATTAAATGAACAAATTTCTATAAACTTTGAATATTTCAATTCTTTCATAACTCGTATAATGAAAATTATTATATTTGATTTAAGAGTTGAACTTGTGATCACTTTATGACTTTAAAGATAGAAATTGAATGCATATGCTTTGTGTTTATAATTGGTATGGAAGTTTATTGTTTCAAAATTGAAGAAAGAAGAAAATCAGTGCTAAAATAGTTCGAGTTAACAAAAATGGATGCTGATGCACATTAAGAGGAAATCATAGAAATTTTCTTGAAACTATAATATTGAATTGAGAGTTGAACTATGTAATGGTTAATGAATGAGTTGAGAACACATGTGATTACAATGAAAACTTGATTGATATCAAAAGCAGTGTGCTTATGAAATGATTGGCTTATTGATGATGAAATGAATCTTGTGGTGTAATAATGATTGGGGAGATGGACTCTCGGCTGATTAATGAATATTGATATGATTAATCAAATATTGAGCCGAGGATGATTGATGTGGATGTTATTAAGTTGGGCTTGACTAGCTCTACAGTGAAAGACCAAAAATTTGAGCAAATTGGGTACCGTGTTCCCTCGGGTTAGCCCCGGTAAAACGGATGTGATTGTGTCGTGGTTAGTTATAGAGCTATCTATTACCCAATGGCTTCGTGTAGCCTATTGGGGAAATAAGGAAATGTTTCTATAAGTTGCACCCGACGTTGGTTTTAGATAATTGTAGTGGTGAGTTATAGAGCTATCTATTACCCAATGGCTTCATGTAGCCTATTGGGGGAATAGGGAAGGTTTCTATAAGCTGCACCCTACGTCGGTTCAGTATTGGATTAATGGAATAAAACACAAATGTGGATAAAGAACTGATGTATTGAAAAGAACGCTAATAGTTTGATAATGAATATGGGGAAAAAAATAGTATTCGGTAATTGATCAAAGAGAAAATAGAAAGAAAAAACAAGAACTTAAGAAAGATAAAGAGAAAATGTATTTAATGAAATAGAAAGGAAACAGAAAATGAGAGATATAAGGGTTTAGTAATCAAGTAAGAAGAGTAGTAACTTTAATGATAATGCTAGATGGGAATGA
>JAUMHN010410794.1:0-14444 GCA_032360265.1 Heliamphora ciliata
CGATTTAATTATCCTCTTCTCCTCGCAACCGCACCGCTTAACCTTTTGATATGCCGGATCTGAAGATCCACTGTACATGTTTAGCATAATCAAACCTATAAGCAAAGCACACGAGTGGGAACTCCTCAACCTGAATCAGACGTGGTTTCTGTCAGCTGATTATCAATCATCGGACAAGTAATGTCAGTATTCAACTCATCGGTATTGTTGATCTCAAAGAGAAAATCTCAACCATTGATGACTAAAAGTACTGTACATCATCTGACCATAATTAATCAATCACTTTGGGATTAAGAGTTCGTGCAATACATGATAATACGTGATGTATTAAACGTTTCTTTGGCACTTATGCTTGGATCATATTAGTCTTAAAAGGATAAACAGACTGGTAGCAGATGACCTTTGAGTTCATTGGAAGTGAAGGCACTTCCAGTTTGTGAATTTTGCTTAAAGGGTAAGATGACCAAAAGGCATTTTCCAGCTAAAGGTTATAGAGCTAAAGAACTGTTAGAGCTGGTATATTCTGATGTGTGTGGTCCTTTGAGTATTTCGTCAGTTTCATTAATGACTACTCCCGGTATGGATACATTTACTTGATGCACTGTAAGTCTGAATGCTTTGAGAAATTTAAAAAATTTAAGGCAGAGGAGGAGAAGCATCTAGGTAAAAGTATCAAAATACTATGATCCGACCGTGGTGGGGAATACCTGTTTAGAGAGTTTAAGGACTATTTATCATCAGAGGGGATTACATCCCAGTTGACTGCACCTAGTACTCCGCAGTAGAATGGTGTAGTAGAAAGTGGAATAGGACTCTTATGGAAATGGTAAGGTTCATGATGAGTTATTCAGGTTTACCCGATTCATTTTAGGGACTTGCTTTAGAGACAACAGCTTATATTCTAAACTTGGTACCTTCTAAGTCAGTACCTTCTACACCCATAGAATTGTGGATTGGACATAAGCATAGTTTGAAACACATTCGGATTTGTTGGTGTCCAGCACATGTAATGAAAGGGAACGCGGGTAAGTTGGAATCGAAGACAGAAGTATGTTTCTTTGTAAGGTATCCCAAGGGAATGAAGGATGGTCTATTTTATAATCCACAGGATTATAAGGCTATTATTAGCACCAATGCTCGATTCTTAGAAGAGAATTATATTATGGATCACAGGCCCAAAAGCAATATTGTTCTGGAAAAATTGAAAGAAAATACCAGAAAAACAAAAGAACGAGTCACTGATATCCCATTACTTCGACGTAGTGGGAGGATTATCGAGACAGGTGCAAATCAAGAATAGGGTGCTGATGCACAGGGTTCTGATTCTGCATAGCGTGTTACTGCTAGTGCACAGACACAGGTACTGTCTCGTCGTAGTGAGAGGGTTGTTCATCAACCTGACCGCTATATGTTCTTGGGAGAGTCTTTTGATAGGATCCCGACAGAACTAGATACCGAGTCCTGTAACTACAATGAAGCACTTCAAGATAAAGATGCAGATCTTTGGCAAAGGGCTATAAATTTAGAGATAGAATCTATGTATTCCAATCAGGTCTGGAAACTTGTAGAATCACCCAAAGGGATAAAACCCATTGGATGCAAGTAGATCTACAAGA
The DNA here is from genome assembly GCA_032360265.1 of Heliamphora ciliata. Lineage (NCBI taxonomy): Eukaryota > Viridiplantae > Streptophyta > Magnoliopsida > Ericales > Sarraceniaceae > Heliamphora > Heliamphora ciliata. The sequence continues at coordinate 1,617 of JAUMHN010410794.1, forward strand.
GAAAAAGAGGAGCAGACGAAAAGATTGTAACGTTCAAAGCTAGGCTTATTGCTAAAGGGTTTACTCAAAAAGAAGGGATTGGTTATGAGGAAATATTTTCGTCGGTAGCCATTCTTAAGTCTCTCCAGATTCATTTATCTATTGCTGCTCATTTCAATTACAAAATCTGGTAAATGGATATCAAGACAGCTTTCCTTAATGGAAGTCTTGACAAGTGTATCTATATGATACAACCAGACAGATTCATTACAAAGGGCCAGGAACACATATTGTGTCAGCTTAAGAGATTTATTTATGGACTTAAGCAGGCATCAAGATCTTGGAACACTCAGTTTGATCATGCTATAAAGTCTTATGATTTTGATCAATGTCCGAATGAGTCCTATTTGTACAAGAAGTGCTATAGTAGCGTGGTGATCTTCCTAGTACTTTATGTCGATGATATCTTACTCATCGAAAATGATGTTGGGGTATTATCTATAGTTAAAGTATGGTTATCTGGGCAGTTTGATATAAAAGATTTGGGAGAAGCAAGTCATATTCTTAGGATCAAGCTTGTGCCAAATCGAAAATAAAGGATATTGGGCTTATCACAATAGTGCTTATTCTCTTAATCCAGAAATCGTTGCTGGTTTTTCATAATTGTAGATACTACTATGAGGTTTACTTAATTGCAGATACCGCTTATATGTGTCTGTATTCCACTAGAAGTCTTACTCATAATTACTTTCCAGGTCTCTATTGTAGCCCTATAAATATGCGGGTAGGCTGAAACACTTTCATAACTTGTCTTTCAAGACTAAAACTATCTAGGTTCTGCCAATACGAGTTCTCGATAGTTCGTAGCCCACACTACGTTCGAGAATTGCGTAAGGGAATAAAGTAGAAGGTATGACAGAAGCTTCAACTCGGAATCAAATCTTAGTTAAAGAATCGACCGATAAAAAGGTATTATTCTAAATTAACTTCGGATACACGGGTTTTATTTTGATCGTTCGTCATCAAAAAGTTTTTATCTGGAGCCCATTTTGGCATTTGCCCGTCCAGTTATGTTTTTTTGATAATCGTTTGTAAAAATAAAAATCTTGGCAGTCTTGCCTTCAAAAATATATTCTTGACTCTATTCAGATGGTATCCAGAGTGTTGACCAAATTGAATTTTTCTGCATATAGTAGCTTAGAACCCTCTATTACGTGTTAAACTAGTAGGATTAAGTGTTTTCATTTAATTGTATGTTTTGTTTGTGTTTGTTCAAGATCTTTGTTTGTTTGTTCGGCTTAGGATAGTTTCTCTCTTAGGGTTTGGCCCAGGTTTGCTTCCGGTCTCCGTTTGTTTTAGAATAGTTTCCTTCTCGGGTTCTTACCCAGGTTTTGGTCTTAACCTTAGTCTATTTTAGGATCTCGATTTTCTTTTCAGGGCTTTGTTGCCTGGGTTTTAGCCGAGGCCCTCGTTGTTAGCTTAGCATAGCTTTCTCTCTCCCGGGGGCTCTACCTAGGGTGTCGGTTTAGCACCCTCGATTTTATTTAGGCTTGCTTCCTTTCTTGGACTCCTATCCGGGTTCTGGCTTATGGTTTCATTTGGTTTAGATATGTTTTCCTATTAAAGTGCTGTGTAGTTTCTCCCATAGAACCTTTGGTTAAACCTCTATCCAAGGTGTTCCTTTATTTAGTGTTAATATGGTTTTTGGGTTTCCCTTTTAGGTTTTTCAAGTGTTGTGCTTTATGGCTTTTTGTTTGTTTAGACCCGGTCGGGGCATTCTTCTATTTTGACACTCGCAGCCAGTTGTTCTGCCATATGTTATCAGGGATCTATCCAAGAAGTTTCTAATGCTTGTTTCTCTCCTCTCGGGTTATCAGGTTTGTTCCGATTTTAGATCATTGAGTCGGAAGAACCGCATCCAGAGCGTGTTTGGGCCAGATTAATAACAGGAAGACTCTATAGGGTATCTGAACAGACAGTGGACTGTCTTAGATGGCAGAAAATGAAGTGAACTTGGCAGCCCTAATAAGAGCAATTGATGAGATACAAAGAGCAGTCGAGCAACAAACCCAAACCCAGATTTAGTGTCAGACACAGATTCGGGTGATTCAGGCTCACTTGCCGGGTGTAAATGTGCAATAAGAGGACCTGAATGAAAACGAAACGGATTTCAAGGGTGATAATCAAGGTCAGGACGGACCAAAGGTTGGCGTACCACCCCTGGTTCCTCGTCAGGTCATGGTAGAAGAGGAAAATATAGCCCAGTCCAAGGAATCTGTGCTGGTGAAAAAGATTGAAAGGACGAAAAAGGTGTTAAGGGAGGCAAAGGGAGTAGAGAAGTATATGCTGGCTTGTGCCTATTCCAAAACACCAAGCCCCCAAAAAAGTTTAAGATGCCAAAAATGGGGAAGTTCGTTGATACCGGAGATCCATGAATTCATTTGAAAATGTACGTCAATTCCCTCTCTCCCGTGGGGATCGATGATCAGATAAAGGCCTAGCTATTCCACCGATCTTTTTTAGGAGCAGCCTAGAAGTTGTTCCTTTCTCTCGATGTTGCTAATGTTGGAGTTAAACTGCCAAGATCATTGATTTGAATACTATTTTTTTGATAAAAAATACTGGACGGGAAATCGCTGAAATAGGCTCCAGTTTAAAACTTTTTGATTTCGAACGATTAAAATAAAACCAGTACACCCAAAGTTAGATTCTGGATTATACCTTTTGAAATCTGATAGAATGATTTCGGTTACTGCAACGACCACAAATGTGATCCTTCGAGTTGAAGCCCTGATCAAGCCTTCTACTGTATTCTCGGATGCGAATCACGAACATAGGGTGGGTTACGATCTATTATGATATTGAACCTACTAATCTAGCCTCTTAGGATTTACATGAAAATTCTAATTCACAAAGTGTGGAATAAATGTGTGGGCTAGAGTTACCATAACCGCATATATATAGGGCTACAACAGAGACTTGTGGAGTAAATATGACTTGGGCTTCTAATGCAATTATAAATACCCGCCTGCCCCTGATTATAGGTTTATCCAAAATATAAGTTTATGATTAATAGTACAGAATAAATGACATCCATCCATAACATTGTACAAAATAAATGACATCCATCCATAACATTAAAGAAATGATATTGCATGCATTGCTCATTAAGATTTTCATAAAATGGAAAACAATTTTATTAAAGAATAAAATAAAATACTAAAACCAACAAGATCCATGGTTTCTTAGTATACAACCCTAACAAACTTTCACTTATACTCAAAATCATGCTGCCATACATCTGACTCACATGCCCTCTACATGACTATCAAAAGTCTTAGCTGGTAGGCTCTTTGTAAAAGGATCTATAAGGTTGTCACCTGATGCAATCTTGCTCACAGTAACATCACATCTCTGTACAATTTTTCGTATCAAGTGATCTTTACGCTCAATGTGCTTTCCTTTCTTGTGGACTCTTGGCTCCTTCGAATTTGCAACCGCTCCTGTCACACCTCAAACACCAGGGTCACGCGAAAGCCCACCAAAATTACCGTTTGAGAAAATAAGATTTGTAGTTAGAAAATCATCAACTCAAAAAACATACATCATTTGGATGAAAATCTCCACAGTTCAACTCTCATAAACAAAAAACATGCAATCTCATACATGAATAAGTATATCGCCTCAAGGCGTACAAAACCAGTCTTCTGAAATAGGCGCCACATGTATAAGTACATGTCCAAAACAGGAAACTACAACTAATCTTTCGCCACCACAGGAATCTAGGTCAACTCTCATGCTCACCTGAAAAAGGTTTACAGAATAATCCCACACCGTGAGCCAAAATCCAATAGAAAACAGACTATACGACTGTAAAGCAGGCTATGCAATCATAAGCATACGGCTCAACCACAAGAGCCAAAAAGGTTTTCCTTCCAAAATCATAAGTTTTCCATCAGACTAACACGAGTCTCAAAAAGGTTTTGTCTCATAAAACCCCACATTTTTCATCCTTTAAACTATGCATATCATCCTAACAGATATCATGCCACAGTTAAGAAAAAGCTGTAAATAAACAGTAAGCTCCACTCAGGCTACACAGTCGAGGAGAAAAGGTCAAATGTAATCCTATGTACCGACTTTGCCACACCGACAAAGGTAACAACTATAGACTCTTACCCATTGCCCTAGACCCACAGGCTTAGTAATGACAAGTTCTATATGGAGTCACGACAACGCCGCCATTAACAGAGGCACCCGAACTGCTCAATTTACGGGAGATAACCGAAGGTACTGAGCACCTATTGTTTAATTTACTAGACCTGAGCCTGATGGTACAAAGAACCCACACACACTCAATTTATGGGAACTAACCAGAAGCAACAGAGCATCTATGCTGCGCACGTTTCCTGACTTACACCGATGAGCAATAGAAGCCCAACTCAACCAAACCCACTGTCACGGTACATCTATGTGTTTTTATAAACCCACCGTAGCTCAACAACGAAAACCCATAAAACAGTTCATACAACACATGTATAAAAAGCTCCAATCCATCAAAATGGAGATCTATAATAATTTCCAACAAAACGTTTAAAAGGTGAGACTCAACCCCGCGAGTTAGCTCAAAACCTCCAAAAAGACATTTTTCACCATTTTCTCAAAACACCTCATTTTCAAACCTGCTTTTGAAAACTATGGATACCACGTACCCGAAACATGTATACAACCAAGAAAAGGCGTAAAGACTCACTTTTACCCAAAAACCAAGGTTTACACATGAAAAACACGTTTGATGTATTTTTGACTCGGTGAAAACATAGATAATCACATATATCACCCTTATACAGCAGTATGGTCTAGAATCCTACCTCAGAGAGTCAAGAACTCGACGTCTCAAAACTAAACGGCGTCAGAAAGAGAATTCGACCAGATGAAAGCGAAGCATACATCCCCGATAGCAAGGATCCACCAAGGAACTAACAAATAACCAAGCCCCGGGCCCTCAAAGCTAGAGAGAAGGCAGAGGAAATGTAGAAAATGACTTTTCTCCAAACATTGTAGCCCCTGGAATACTTATAGGCTCGGCAAAAAGGCAGTTCCGTCGACTGAAGAGGCCACTTCAGTCGACCAAAGGCTCTCGAAAAGCTCGCCACTGCCACGGTTCAGTCGACCAAACCCCCATGTACAATCGACCAAACCCAAAAACTTCAGTTCAGTAGACCGAACTCACCAGTCCAGTCGACCAAACTACCGGGTCATAGCCTACTATTTTGGTCTCGATTTTTGTGAAGCAAAATAAGATTTTTGGTCCAAACGCAAGCCAAACAAACCTCTACCAAATCCCTAAAAGCGTGTAAGACATTTATACATGCTGTTCTACAACTTTAAAGCATAACTCATCCATCGAGGCTATTCATATACTGAAAGAAACACGTCATGCATATAAATAACTCAAAAGTATAAGGTTTAGGGTCTCACAACTCTCCCCCCTTAAGGAATTTCGTCCTCAAAATTCGCAACAAGGTCACGAGGTAAACAAATCTTGATATCTAGCACGCATCCCAAACTCGGGCTCTCATGTCGCTTCTTCAACCCCGTGATGAAGCCATAGGACCTTGACATAAGAAATCGTTCTCGCCAGCAACACCTGCTCCTTTGTATCAAGAATCCTCACTGGACGCTCCTCATAAGTGGCATCCTCAGCAACCCGCAGTTCAGCCCAATCTAACACATGCAAAGGATCAGGCTCGTACTTTTGAAGCACATAAACATGGAACATGTTGTGCACAGATGCTAACTATGGTGGCAAAGCCAGACGATATGCAACCCTACTAATCCTGTCGAGGATCTCAAATGGTCTAATGAAGCGCGGTGATAGCTTTCCGCTACTACCAAACCTCATCAAAGCTCTACGTGGCGAGACTTTTAGAAACACATGGTCCCCCACTACAAACTCCAAAGGTCGCCTCCTCTGATTTGCATAACTCTTCTGGCGACTCTAAGCTGTCACAAGGCGCTGGCAAATCAGTGCGACCTTCTCTGTCGTCTCCCGTACCATGTCAGGTCCCAAGACTGTGGTCTCTCCCACATCTGTCCAACACACGGGTGATCTACACGGTCTACCATACAAGGCCTCATACGGTGCCATCCCAATACTGAACTGATAGCTGTTGTTGTATACAAACTCTGCCAGCGGTAAATGATCCTCCCAAGAACCTCTAAAATCAAGGACACAAGCCCTCAGCATATCCTCCAGAATCTGTGTAGTCTTCTCAGATTGACCATCCGTCTGTGGGTCAAAAGAAGTACTGAACATCAAGTTCGTCCCCAATGCCTCCTAAAGACTCTGCCAAAAGCGCGATGTGAAGCGCAAGTCTCGGTCAGAAATAATAGATACTGGCACTCCATGCAACCAGACTATCTCTCTGACATACAAGTTACTCAGTCGCTCCACCGAATCCTTCACTCGGATGGGGAGAAATTGTCCCCTAGGTGATCGAGGAAGTTCTGACACAAAGTCCATCGTGACATGCTCCCACTTCCACTCTGATATGGGGAACAACGGTAGTAATCCTGTCAGTCTCTGGTGTTCCACCTTTACCTTCTGATAGGTAAGGCACCGAGAAACAAACTGGATCATGTCTCTCTTCATTCCCGTCCAACAGAACTGATGACGTAGGTCATGATACATTTTAGTGCCTCTAGGATGCACTACAAGGCGAGAATGATGACACTCATGTAGTAGATCAGCTCGGCATGACTCTAGCACAAACAACCTCCCAGCCAACCTCAGACTCTGATCTGAACCCACAATTTAGCCCGCTGTATCCTCTCCACTAGCAACACTATCTCATATCATCTGAGCCTCCTGGTTCGTTTGCTAGACCTCTAGCACACGTGCTATCAACGCTGGTCGAGTAACTACGAAAAATAAGGTGGCACCTGTCGCTGTCTCCCCGAGACACAGATCAAACTCCCCAACCTCTCCATGCATATCCCACTCACGTATAGCCACAAAAGCTAATGACCCGTGAGATCTCCTACTAAGCGCGTCTGCCACAACATTGGCCTTCCCTGGATGATACTACAAATCAAAGTCATATTCCTCCAACAACTCCATCCATCGTCGTTGGCGCAAGTTCAGGTCCTTCTGCGAAAATAAGTATTTTAAGCTCTTTTGATCGGAGAAAACCTCAAAATGCTCACTATAAAGGTAGTGACGCCATGTCTTCAAGGCAAAGACCACGGCTACTAACTCCAAATCGTGTATCGGGTAGTTCTTCTCGTGCGTCTTCAACTGCCGAGAACCATAGGCTACAACCTTACCTCCCTGCATCAGAACACATCCAAGACCGTCATGTGATGCATCACAATATACTGTATACCCTAAGCCTCGCTCTGGAATGATCAACACTGGCGCTAGTCAACCTCATCTTCAGCTCCTGGAATGCCAACTCACAGGAGTCACTCCAGACAAATACAACTCCCTTCCGCGTCAGACGCGTCATCGGTGCAGCATGTTTTGCAAAATCCTTCACGAACCGCCGATAGTAGCCTGCCAAACCCAAGAAATTGCGAATCTCAAAGACACTCTTCGGTCGCTCCCAACCGGTCACAGCATCAGTCTTCAACGAATCCACAGCTATCCCATCTGTCGACACTACATATCCAAGAAACCTCACCTCAGACATCAAGAACTCACACTTCTCAAACTTTGCATACAAGCGATGCTCTCTCAAGGTCTGTAGCACGATACGCAAGTGATACTTGTGTGCCTCCCTAGTGGGTGAATATATCATAATTTCATCCACAAATACTACCAAAAAACTGTCCAGATAAGGATGAAAAATCCGGTTCATCAAACTCATGAACGTAGCAGGAGCGTTCGTCAGACCGAACGGCATAACCAGAAACTCATAGTGACCATAGCGAGTCCGAAAGGCGGTCTTCGCTATGTCCTCGTCCATAATCCTCAACTGGTGATATCCCAATCTCAAGTCAATCTTCGAGAAACAGCTCGAACCCTTCAGCTGATCAAACAAATCATCTATCCGCGGCATCGGATACTTGTTCTTCACTGTCACTTGATTCAGCTTTCAGTAGTCGATACATAATTGTAAGGATCCATCCTTCTTTTTAGCAAAAAGTGCAGGACCTCCCCACGGCGAAATACTTAGGCATATAAACCCTCTGTCTAGCAACTCTTAAAGTTGTACCTTGAGCTCACGCAAATCAGCGGGTGCAAAACGATACGAAAGCAACATAATAGGGCAAGAATCCATACATGTTATTGCTAACGTAAAAGACATATCACACATAAGCATGCTAACACATAGCCACTTAGATCATGTCATCACATCTCACATACCGAGAAGAACCAACAAGAAGGACTCGTCCATCTGGATAACCTACTTAGATTCCTTACTAGAAATCACATCCGCGAAACGCGTCTCTAACATGGCTCCCATGTTTTTCAACCCAAACGCCCAAAGGCATGACTAATCAATCCTAAGGCCCAACCTCCATACCTACGTATACATAATCATCATGCTAAACAGGCTACCATACTTATGTAAGAAAACTCTTGAAAACATGCAATCAAGCATACATACATCCTCACAAGGTGATGTACCCTCTTTCCCATGGCTCATAGGTATTCGAACCTAGAGCTCTGATACTAAGTTGTCGCGCCCCAAACACCAGGGTCACGCGAAAGTCCACCAAAATTACCGTTTGAGAAAATAAGATTTGCAGTTGGAAAACCATCAACTCAAAAAATATACATCATTTGGATGAAAATCTCCATAGTTCAACTCTCATAAACAACAAACATGCAATCTCATACATGAATAAGTATATCGCCTCAAGGTGTTAAAAACCAGCCTTCTGAAACAAGCGCCACATGTATTAGTACATGTCCAAAATAGGAAACTACAACTAATCTTCCGCCACCATAGGAATCTAGGTCAACCCTCATGCTCGCCTGAAAAGGTTTATAGCTAAATTCCACACTATGAGCCGAAGCCCAATAGAAAACAGATTGTACAACTATAAAGCAGGCAATGCAATCATAAGCATACGGGCTCAACCACAGGAGCCAAAAAGGTTTTCCTTCTAAAATCACAAGTTTTCCATTAGACTAACACGAGTCTCAAAAAGGTTTTATGTCATAAAACCCCACATTTTTCATCCTTCAAACTATGCATATAATCCTAACAGATATCATGCCATAGTTAAGGGAAAGCTGTAAATAAACAGTAAGCTCCACTCAGGTCACGCAGCCGAGGAGAAAAGATTAAATGTAATCCTATGTACCAACTTTGCAACACCGACAAAGGTAACAACTATAGACTCTCTTCCATTCCTTAGATCCACAGGCTGAGTAATGACAAGTTCTATACGGAGTCACGACAACGACGCCACTAACAGAGGCACCCGAACTGCTCAATTTACGGGAGATAACCGAAGGTACAGAGCACCAACTGCTTAATTTACGGGACCTGAGCCTGAGGGTACAAAGCACCCACACACACTTAATTTACGGGGACTAACCCGAAGGCACAGAGAACCTACACTGCGTACGTTTCTGGACTTACACCGAGGAGCAATGGAAGTCCAACTCAACCAAACCCACTGTCACGGTACATCTATGGAAAATATTTAAAAACCCACCGTAGCTCAACTACAAAAACCTATAAAACAGTTCACACAACACATGTATACAAAGATCCAATCCATCAAAATGGAGATCTACAATCATTTCCAACAAAAAGTTTAAAAGGTGAGACTCAACCTCGCAGGTTAGCTCCAAACCTCCAAAAAGATGTTTTCAAGATTTTCTCAAAACATCTCGTTTTCAAGCCTCCTTTTGAAAACTACGGATACCACGTACCCGAAACATGTATACAACCAAGAAAAGGCGTTAAAACCCACTTTTACCCAAAAATCAAGGTTTACACATGAAAAACACGTTTGATGCATTTTCTACCCTGTGAAAACACAGATAATCAAATATATCACCCTTATATAGCAGTAGGGTCTGGAATCCTACCTCAGAGAGTCAAGAACTCGATGTCTCAAAATTGAACGGCGTCAGAAAGAGAATCCGACGAGATGAAAGAGAAGCGTACGTCCCCGATAGCAAGGATCCATAAAGGAACCAATAAAGAACCAAGCCCCGGGCCCTCAAAGCTAGAGAGAAGGCAGAGGAAATGAAGAAAATGACTTTTCTCCAAACATTCTAGCCCCTGGAATACTTATAGGCTCGTCAAAAAATTAGTTCAGTCGACTGAAGAGGCCACTTCAGTCTACCGAAGGCTCTCAAAAAGCTCGCCACTGCCACGGTTCAATCGATCGAATCCCCATGTTCAGTCGACCGAACCTAAAAACTTTAGTTCAGTCAACCGAACTATCGGGTCACAGCCTACTGTTTTGGTCTCGATTTTTATGAAGCAAATAAGGTTTTTGGTTCAAACACAAGTCAAACAAACCTCTACCAAATCTCGAAAAGCGTGTAACACATTTATACATGCTGTTCTACAACTTTAAAGCATAACTCATGCATCAAGGCTATTCATATACTGAAAGAAACACGTCATGCATATAAATAACTCAAAAGAATAAGGTTCAGGGTCTCATTGCTCCACTATTGTCACAATAAAGTGTAATAGCCGACTAAACTAAAGGCACCACATCTAGATCCAACAAGAAGTTCCTGAGCCAAACGGCCTCCTTGGCTGCTTCAGAAGCTACCACGTACTCGGCCTCCATGGTGGAATCAGCAATGCAAGACTGCTTGATATTCCTCTAACTTATAGTTCCACCTCTCAAGGTAAACATATATCCTGAGAAGACTTACGAAAATCTTTATCTGACTGGAAGTCCAAGTCTATGTACCCTAAAGGTACTAGACAATTTGCCTGGTAAACCAACATATAATCCTTAATTTTTGAATCGACGCTGTGACCGTAAAAAATGACGTATGTGTTTTTCATGAAAAAAGAGAACTATATTAATCTTAATAGTATGATACCTTTATGAAACATGTCGAAAAGTTTCAAGAAATCCTAAATACGTTGAAGACGACCTTGCAATCTTCCCACGTATGTCTCGGACGCACTACGACGGTCACGGTGTGTGGGCACCGATTCCGATCGAAGAGTTCTCCCTTTATTGGTTTCTACTCACACACTACTTTCCAAAAAGGCAAAATTAATTACCAAAAAGAGAGAAAGGGCGGCGGCTATGGTGCGGGGATTAGGATTTTTGGGTTTTATATATATAAAGCCTCCTTTTGATATATTTCTCCATATATCAAAGATAATGTTAAGTATATATATTCCTTTTCCTAAAAATAAGCAAGAGATATATATCTTCCATAAAACTAAATTCCCACCCCCTTATTAGGGCCGGCCACCTAGGGAGTAATTCCTAGGTGTGCCAAAAATCAAAATCGCCCTTCATTATTTAATTTAATTCTTGAATGTCCCCGACGGCAAAATCAGCATTCTAATTAAATTAAATAATTATCGAAACCAAGAAGAAAAATATCCGTGCGTATAATGGGTCACGTGAGGGATCACGAGAAAGTATAGGACTCGGGCTAAACATACGAGAAAACTGGATATCCCTAACTCTGTCCCAGAGTTAGATCCTTTCTCGTACGAGTCAGAACTTATTCCACTAAAGGTCCTGACTGAACTACCAGCCCTAACTCAAATTATGTCTTGAGTTTCCAATTATCAAATGCACTGAATTCTCTCCACGTTTAAAATATGGATTCCCGATAAATAAATTAAGTTACTGACAACCCGATTTAATTATCCTCTTCTCCTCGCAACTGCACCGCTTAACCTTTTGATATGCCGGATCTGAAGATCCACTGTACAGGTTTAGCATAATCAACCTTATAAGCAAAGAACACGAGGGGAAACTCCTCAACCTGAATCAGACGTGATTTTCGTCAGCTGATTATCAATCATCAGACAAGTAATGTCAGTACCCAACTCATCGGTATTGTTGATCTCATGAAAAAAATCTCAACCATTGATGACTCAAAGTACTATACATCATCTTAACATAGTTAATCAATCACTTCAAGATTAAGAGTTCGTGCAATACATGATAATACGGGATGTGAATCAATTCATATAGTCAGTATAGAATCGATCATCCCATTGATCCCGCTTAATACACTCCAAGTGTACTAATACATCGAGCTCGAACATCGAATTCCCAAAACTTGAATTCGATTCGTTCGACCTAGCCAAGACCAACTACTATAATGATGTACTACAATCATACCAATGGAATGTCTAGGTCCATTGCGATTATGAGCCTACCTGTATAATCTGTCAGAACTTTTAACCCGATCTTTCGTGCAGCACGCACCGAGTCAAATACTAAACATAATATACGGACTATGCATTCATACTTGACAAACATAAATATGAAACTATAAATGCAAAACCATCTCTAATTGTTTCTCATTAATATGCCAGGGATCCAAAATAAAATATATAAAAAGCATGACTTTTCAGTTTACATTCCCAACAATCTCCCACTTATACTCAAAGCCATGCAGGAACACATCTCACACCTAACCCTTCTACAAGGTTATTAAAGACTTTCTGAGACAATGCCTTAGTAAAAGGATCCGCTAGGTTATCTGCAGATGCAATCTTGGAAACTACCACGTCACCACGCTGCACGATCTCCCAGATGAGATGATACTTCCTCTCATTGTTCTTTCCCCTTTTGTGGACTCTTGGTTCCTTCGAGTTCGCAATCGCTCCACTGTTATCACAATAGAGTACAATATGCGATTGTACCGAGGGTACCACATCC
>JAUMHN010410805.1:0-14444 GCA_032360265.1 Heliamphora ciliata
TTTGCATGCATTTGAGAAATTCTATTAAAGAACCAATGATAATTAGTAGAGACCAACCTTATGGTTGGACGAACGGGCTGCCTAACACCTTTTTCGATTCGTACCTTAGTCCCCGAACCCTTTTTCCCTGATTAACGTTTTAAAGATTAGTAGCCAAATTTTTTTTTCTTAACTTTTCTCAAAAATTAAGTAGCGACTCTATTTTCAACAAAAAAGATTTTCAAAATTTAGTTTTCAAAGTATTAAAAGATTTTTCTAAACATTTTTTAAATTTTTTATTTTTGAACATTTTTCAAAATGACCTCTAAATCCCAAAGCCACAGTATTTTTTGGCGACTCCGCTGAGAACTGGTTTTCAAAATCAAATAAGAGGCCTAGATTTGAAAACATCATTGGTTCTTAAAAAAATTTCTAATTTTTATTTTTGCATGCATATGCATTGTTCTTCAAAACCCCTCTGCCTGGTTGACTTGATGCCCTGAACGTTAATCCGTTTTGAGGATTGTTGGGGAGACGGGCAACCCTTGCTGACTGTATGCTATCATAAGTGCAGTAAAAGAGTTCGGACGTACTGCTTGACTATGTTCTGCATGGGAGGTATATACTCGGCTCTATTAAGAAGGTACCCTTTTTAATTGACCAAAACTAGCATTTTGCATATAGTGAACTTAGAATCCCCCCAATTAGGTGTTGCTAACCCTAGTAGGATTATATGTTTTCCTTCATTGTATGTTTTGTTTGTGTATTGTTAGGATTGCTTTGATCAAGTTTAGGCTAGTTCGACCTGGGTTTTTTTGTTATCCTTTGCTTAGGCTAGCTTTTTCTTCGGGTTCTTAACCAGGTTTTTTTTTCACCATATTCAGTTTTTCTTACCGTAGTTTTCTTCCCGGGGCCACGCCCGTGTTTCGTTTTAACGCTTCTAGGGTTATTCCTCTCTCCCTCGGCTTCTTCCCGGGTCGTTGATTCCCTCCCCTTGACATAGGCTCATTTCTTTCAAACCCTTCAGAGTTACATCCATACCGATATGTTGCCCATTTTTTCTTAGAATTTTTAGGTCAAACCGGTCCAGTTAATGTAGCTCTATTTTTCCTATCAGAGTGCTGTCCGTTTAAATAAACCTCCCCTCTAGAAGTTAGTTAATCTTCTCCTTAGCCGTCGTTTCGGGACGTCCTGTTGTTATGCTGCCAACATGAGCCCGATAGGGGCGTTGTTTCACTCTCCGTATTTATCTGCTCATAATTTGCTATTTTGGGAACCCGAGATATCTACTATCTGTTCACTTGGGAAGTGTCTGACACTGGTTATTCTGCTTTTGGGATCTAGGTTTCTCTATGGAATTACCATTTGGCCGAGAAAAGTACAGTCAACATGTGTCTGAGAAAGATCAGTGACAGGAAGACTTTGTAAGGTATCTGAACGGTCAACTAAAATGACAAAAAATGAGGTGAATCTGGCAGCCCTAATGAGGCTAATTACTGATATACAGAGAGCCGTAGAGCAACAGACCCAAACTCAAGTGCAATGTCAGGCACAGATTCGGACAATTCAAGCCTGTATCCCTGTTGCGAATGGACAATCAGATGAGACGAACAAGAATGGAGAGGATTTTTGGGATGACAACCAGGTCCCTGATGGACCGCAAATTGTTCCACCACCACCACGAAACCATTGTCAGGTGATAGTTGAGGAGGAAAACACTGCGCAGTTTAGAGAATCTGCACTGATTGAGAAGATCGACAGGATGAAAAAAGTCCTTTGAAAAGCCAAGGGAGTTGAGAAATATATATTCGATGTAGGGGGACTCTGCCTGTTCCCGATGCGAAATTGTCGAAAAAGTTCAAAATGCCAGACATAGAAAAATTTGACGAAACCGGAGATCCCAAAATTCATCTCCAAATGTATGTTGGTACCTTGTCGCCAATGGAGATTGATGACCAGTTGAAGGCTTAGCTCTTTCACCGATCTCTTTCTGGGGTAGCCCAGAAATGGTTTCTTTCCCTTGATGTAGCTAAAACCAGAACTTGGGAACACATTGCAACGGTTTTTATCAGCCAGTATAGTTACAATGTCTAACTGGATGTAACTACCCAAGAGCTTGAAACAACCCGACAGAAAAATAGGAAATCTTTTGTTGACTTCCTGACCCGATGGAGGGGTAAGGCCGCTAAGATGACAAACCAACCTTCTGAAAAGGAGCAAGTAAGGATAGTGGTAAAGAACCTGCAGTCTCCGTTGAAGCGTTACTTGATCACGCAGCCACTCTCCACATTCGAGAAATTGTTTGACGCTGGGATCCAGATAGAGGATGCAATCCAGTTTGGGGATATTGAAAAAGCCGAGCCGAGCTGAGCCAGAAACCACCAAGAAGGACCTTCCCTACAACCAACTAAAATCAATCCGCTGCTCGCTTGGGCGAGGTGAACCTTTTGAATCCTTCCACCCATCCAACGAACAACCTTCAGCAGTCAGGCAATGGCCAACAGCAACAAAAGCCGAGAAGGGTCTTTACCCCCCTCAATATCTCTTTGTCCACCGCCCTAAATCGACTCGTCGAGAAGGGGCTCATCAAGCCATTGGACCCCATGCCTGTTCTTGATCTCCTACCGCCAAGGTTTAATGCTTCCCAATACTGCGCCTTCCATCAAGGCCACGGGCACCTAACTGACAAGTGTTTGAGACTCCGGCACGAGATCCAAAACCTCATTGGCAACAAGGTGATCCCACCACCATCTGTCATCCAAAAACCAAATGTCACTACCAACCCACTGCCGAATCATGCCAGGCAGGCTGGGGTAAATTACATATCTCTGGGGGAATTGGAGGACCCGAGTCAGCACATCTGTTCAGCGCACCTTCCATGCCTTCATGTTTCAATAACCGAGGATCAAACAGCATGCTCATTCATGATGATTAGAGACAGTCGAGATAGGATGAAAGAATATAATGATAATGCCTAGGAATGGTATCGACCGCTAATCCAAATCTACCAACAAGAGGAAGAGCGCAACGAAGAAGATGACTGGCCATTAAAGTCGCCGAAATACAGTCCTATTGACTGGTAAGGGTTGTGCTAAAGTCAGACGGGGCCGAGTCGACCAACTTCTGGGCCGCTTTGGAACAATTAGTGAATTTTATTGAAGAGAATATCTGGGAGGAAATTGATAACACATGGGCTATTGAAGATGATGAGGAAAGAAGAAAAAGGGCAGCCGTTAGTGACTTACATGACTTGTGGGTGTTTGAAAGCCCTCTGCACGTAAACGAAGTGAGATAGACTGATAATATGATGCCAGGGTTATGGGATCTCGAAGACGGCGTAGAACACCTAACTAGAAGTGGACGACATTTTAAGCCAGCCCAGCTAGAGAAGGGACAACCAAGTGGAAAAGGAAAAGAGACAGAGCAAGAGGAGGAGGATGATGCTGTATTGAGACAGTTGAAAAAGACGCAAGCCAACATCAGCATTTGGGGGCTACTGATGGCCTCGCACAAACACAGGTAAGCTGTGCTAAAAGTTTTGAATAAAGCCAGCGTTTCGATAGAGGCCACCCCTGAGCAATTGATTGGATTAATTCTGCCGATGATTAAACCAAAAGTCTTTTCTTTCTCTGATAGGGATTTGCTCGCTGAGGGAAAAAGTCACAACAAGTCACTTCACATCACTGTCAAGTACCTAGAAAAATGGGTCCCAGTAACCCTCATTGATAATGGGTCTTCCTTGAACATTTTTGCCCATTGAGAACGGCCGTCTGTTTAGGGATGAGGCCAGGTCAGTTCACTCCTTGCAATCAAAGGGTACGAGCCTATGACAACACAAGAAGGGACATACTAGTACTGTTGTCATTTGCCGTTTCAATAGGACCTCTAGAGACGTCAGTTGAGTTTCACGTGTTGGACATGCCGGCCTCCTTCAATCTGTTGCTGGGCAGGCCGTGGCTGCATGACCTAAATGTCCAGGCAGTACCATCTACCCTTCACCAAAAACTAAAATTGATAAAAAAACGGGGTAGTTTTGACTTTCCACAGAGAAGACAACATTCACCACCTGAGAGGAGGAGAGGGCACAACTCCGTTGAAAGTTCAGCATAGTGAAGATGATGTGTTACTCAGTGATTTTCAATTTGATGAAGAATAGGCTGTTCAGATGCTGATGAATGAAGAAGAAAGGTATGTCAACCCACGAGCGGTAACAATAATGAGGAAAATGTCCTTCCCGGGTATGGGATTGTGACGTAAACTGCAGAGAATCCCAGAACCCATTCAGGTATTGCCAACTTCACACCGTTTTGGTCTTGGGTATGAGCCAACGGAGGAAGATCTGGAAGGGCCTAGAAGGGGGTGAAAGACCAATTATTTCGGGACGCTCAACGGGTACTTTGTCAAGGAAGGGGAAGATTTCCCATATTGCGGTTTTTCTGAGCCATGGGTCGATCAAGGAACCAATCAAAAGCTGCCAGGGTTGGAGATCTTTTTCAACCACCAGCTGTCTGATACGGAAGAGGAAGAAACAATGGAAGAAGATAAGGAAGAAAAGAAGGTTTAGGAAGAAGATTAGGCAGACAAACTTGACGATACCGATCTAGGATTACTGTTTAATGAAAAGATGGCTCAGCTTCAGATGACTGATCAGGGTTGCTTCATGATGGATTTCGGCGCACCAGCCGATTGCACCAAGCTTATCATCGAGTTTGTAATCCCCTCTATTTTTAATGAAATGAACAAGATTTTTGATTACTCTGCTTTGTTTGATTTATTTCATATGCTTTCTGACGATTTTGAATTCAACAGGGATATCCCCGAAGAAATAAAACTTTTAATAAAAAGAGACGAAGAAATGCGTGCCCAACCAATAATTGAGGAAACTTTGTCAATAAATATGGGTAACGAAACTAACCCGCAAAATGTTCAAATCGGTTATTCTTTATCCTTAGTTGAAAAAGAACAACTAATAACTTTATTAAAATAATTTAAAGATATATTTGTATGGTCTTACGAGGATATGCTCGGAATTGATTCTGACATTGTCCAGCACCATATCCCCTTTATACCCTGATGCTAAACTGGTTAAACAAAAATTAAGGTGAATCCGACCAGAATGGGCTCTGAAGATCGAAGAAGTTGCCAAGCAAATCAACACTGGATATTTAATGGTAACTGAGTATTCGAAATGGGTAGCTAACATCGTATCGATTTTGAAGAAGGACGGTTGTATCTGAGTCTGCGTGAATTTTTGGGATCTCAACAAGGCTAGCCCGAAAGACGATTTTCTACTACCGCACATTGACGTCTTAGTAAACAGTACAGCGGGGCATGCCTTGCTGTCATTCATGGATGGCTTCTCCGGATGTAACCAGATTTTAATGGATCCCGAGAACAGAGAAAAGACAACGTTCACCACACCCTGGGGGACCTATTGTTATCATGTGATGCCATTCTGTCTAAAGAATGCAGGGGCAACCTATCAAAGGGCTGCCACTACTCTACTGCATGACATGATACATAAGGAGGTCAAGGTGTACGTGGATGATATAAAAGTCAAATCCAAGGATCGGGATTGCCACATCGTAGCACTGTAAAAATTCTTTGAAAGAATTCAGAAGTACAAGATGCGACTCAACCAACATAAATGTGCCTTCGGAGCCACTGCCGGAAAGATGCTTGGATTTATGATCACTCAACGGGACATCGAAGTTAACCCTTCCAAGATTAAAGCAATTTTAAAAATGCCTCCTCCGAGGACCGAGCAAGAAGTCAGAGGTTTTCTGGGTAAGATACAGTTTATCAGTCGATTCATCGCAAAGCTGACAACTAACTGCAAGCCGCTCTTCTGTCTGCTAAAGAAAGGAGTCAAGTTCGAATGGGATTAGAAATGCTAAGATACCTTCCATGTTGTGCGATAGTACCCCTCCTATTTTAGCTCCTCCCAAACCTGACAGGCCATTGATCCTCTATTTGTTAGTGACTGATTCAGTTATGGGATGCATGCTTGCACAAGAAGGAGAAACCAGAATCGAAAAGGCCGTCTACTATTTAAGCAAGAAGATGATCGGGTTAGAAATATAGTACACACTGCTGAAGAAGACATGTTGGGCCTTGGTTTGGGTTTCTCGAAAACTAAGGCACTACATGTTGTCTTTCACAGTGAACATCATCTCTCGGATGGACCCATTGAAGTACCTATTCAAAAATCCGGCGCTAACAGGAATGTTGGCTTGATGGTTGCTGCTATTATCTGAGTTTGATCTCCAATATGTCACCCAAAAGTCAGTTAAAGGCAGAACAGAGGCAGAATTTCTAGCCGACCAACCAGTTGAAGGGGATGAAGATACAGAGTTCCAGTTTCCTGATGAACAACTAATGAAAGTCGGGGATGACAAATGGACTCTATATTTTGATGGCGCGTCTAATCAATACGGCTATGGAATATGAGTCCTTCTTGTTACTCCCGATGAATTGCACGTTCCTCTATCTCTAAAGCTCAATTTTGAAGTCACCAACAATCAGGCTGAGTATGAAGCATGTTTAGCTAGATTGGAGGTAGCCTTAGAACTGGGGGTAAGGAAATTGGAAGTCATTGGAGACTCAGCACTGGTAGTTTCACAAGCAAGAGGAGAGTGGAAGGTCAGGAATTTAACGTTAATTCTCTACCATCAAGAACTAGAAAAGCTGATACCATGCTTCAAATCGGTGATTTTCACTCATGTACCAAGACTGCAGAATAAGTTTGCCAATGCACTGGCCACCCTAGCATTCATGATTGACATACTACCCGGAGTTCGGATGAGACCTTTGATTATTGAGCAGAAGAGGAAGCCGGCATATGAGATGACAGCCGCTATTGAAGAAAGCACTGACAGACTTTCATGATACGATGACATTCAGAACAACGTAGAGAAGGGAGAATACACAAAGTTTGCCAGCAAAAAGGACAAAAGGGCAATACGACGACTATCTGCGCAGTTCGTCATTTGCGGTGGTAGATTGTACAAATGAGGACATTCTGGGGTCAATAAGCTGTGCGTAAACGCAAAAGAAGGTCAAGAACTGATGAAAGAAATACACACAGGAGTCTGTGGGCCACACATGAGTAGAAATATGTTAGCCAAGAAGATCCTACGACAAGGATACTTTTGGATGACAATGGAGACAGATTGTACACAGTTCGTACGGAGGTGCCATAAGTGCCAGATTCATGCAAACCTTATGCACGTTCTCCTGTCACAGCTGTACAACCTGACGTCACCATGGCCATTTTCAGTATCAGGGTATCGATGTGATTGGCAGAGTAACACCGAAGGCATCCAATGGACATGAGTTTATCTTAAGTGGCCATTGATTATTTCACTAAGTGGGTAGAAACAGCTTCCTACTCGGTATTGAAGGCCTCTCATGTTGCTAAGTTCATCAAGCAAAATATCATTTGCCGATACGGAGTTCCTCGCGAGGTCATCTCGGATAATGGCTCACATTTCCAAGGGGAGGTCCTGGATCTTTTTAGGAAATACCGGATAGTGGCTCATAAGTCCTCGCGATATCGACCACAGACCAATGGAGCAGTCGAAGCAGCAAACAAGAATATTAAGAAAATTCTGCAAAAGATGATTAACTCACATAAAGATTGGCCGGAACGTCTACCATTTGCACTCTGGGGATACCGAACATTGATCAGAACTTCAACCGGAACTACGCCGTACTCTTTAGTGTACGCGATGGAAGCCGTGCTTCCGATCGAGGTGGAAATCCCTTCACTAAGAGTAGTGGCCGATGCCAACATCTCATAAGCAGAATGGCAGAGGAACCGGATGGAAGAGTTGCTCTTGTTTGATGAAAGAAGACTGCAAGCCCTATTTCATGTACAAGGTTACCAAAGGAGAATAGCTCGGGTGTTCAATAAGAAGGTCAAGACTCGAGACCTCAGAGAAGGAGATTTGGTTCTCAAAGAAATCAGAAACCCCATCTCCGACTCGAGGGGCAAGTTCAAGCTAAACTGGTCCGAACCGTTTCTGATCAAAACCATCATGACCGGTGGTGCAGTCATTATTATGGACTTGGATGGCAATATTTTCTCCACTCCTGTTAATCTCGATCTGCTCAAAAAATACTATCCCTGAGGTAAAAACAAGATAAAAATAAAAGCTCGCTGAGTCGAAAATCGAAAAGGCAACTCAGACAAAAGTTAGAGCAGCCCGCAAGGCTGAAAATCCAAAAATTAGACCTTGGCAAAAATTAGGGCATCACAAAAGGAGAGTGTCAACACCCGAGCGAAAATCGTTCCCGAACTACGTTATGGCCTGATTTCATCTTTTTGGGATATGTAGGCAGCTTCTTTTAAAGAAGTCCAGTCACATTCTTTGTCTCTAACCATTTTGAATCTAGATAAGACCAATGCAAATTAATTTTTAAATTATGATAATGTAGTCATTAAAACTTTGGATAAAAACCATCTTAAACATAAAGTGGGAGTTTGTCCTTACTTCGATCAGAATTACAAAGTTTTGAATAAAATGAGGGGCACGTAAGTCCCAAACTCTACAAACAAAATAAGAAAAAACTATGAAATTTTCGAAATAAAGCAAGAGGCCTCAAGTTCTCCTTCATTTTACTGCTTGTGTCCCTTCTTCTTTATCTTATTTCTCCCGATCCTGCATCAGCCATGTCTTGTATTCAGCGAAAAGATCAAAACACTACAACTCATGCATCTTCATCATTGAATGGAATGGCCAGGCATCCTAATATGATGATAGAAAAGGAGCCCGTAGTATGGATGAGAACAGACGGCCTCGAATGCTGGGGAAGATGATCTGATCGTGACCAAACTGCTGCATGATCCAACGGGAGTAATAGAAGGTAGTCTGACGCAAGCCGACCAGCAGAACACCAGGGTGATCCATAGTGGTCAAAGTCATATCAGGAATCCGCCACCAAAAGCACTGCCAAGTAACGTCTGGGTCAGGCAGAGAAGAAAGATACTGTCGCCAAGATGCCTCAGTATCGGATATCTGAAAACGCAGGCAGTAAAGGAAAGCAGCGGCATTGTGCCTGTCAGTGGGAGGCTTTTACACAAGATTTATCTTCTCCATCAGCCAGATTTGCAGTAAAAGTTAGAACAGTACGAGAAAAGCTTTGCAGTATGACAATGAACTTGATACAAAGGAAAATGTTAAGCTCACCTGGAGAAGTAAAGGGCTGCCAGGAAAGGTGGTGGTCTCGCCACAATGAATAGCGTCCGAGCCCAGCATTGTCTCGGCCAGAACCAGGGGCACAAAGTCCTTCCCTGTCCACATTTGGCAAGCAATGTCAACCAGGGCACAACTAACCCGCCCGTCAGGAGGGACAAGGAGATACTGGGCGAGGAGGCAGAAGCAAAGTGCATAACGACGCCGCAGCTGAAAGTCGAGATTGTTGAGGTCACCAGTAGGATGAAACCTCTCAATAAGCCATGGGATGTCAAGACATTCGCCCGAGGTCAGAATAGAAGCCTCCATCCTGGATAGGCCATAAAATTGCGTCACCTGCTGTCGGACTAAGAGGAAGGGAGTAGGAACGACAACAGAACTCCGTGGAGCCAAGTTCAAAATGGCAGCAAACTCCTCCACGGTGGGGCAAAATTCTTCAAGGCCAAACCGAAAGACGTGGGACTATGGATCACATAATTGAACGGCGGCCTTTAACAATGGTTCGTCGATCTTCACGGCCATAAGATGAAACAAAGAGTTGATCCCAAAAGAAGCAAAGTTCAGACGCTCAATGAGGGAGAATGCCTCAATCCATAAAGAAAGTGGGGTAGCCATCTGAGTGTAAGAAACAGGAAAGAGAGCATCCGTGGCTATATTTATAAGGCAGGACAAGGTGGGAAACCAAAAATTCGGCAAAAGGCACATTCATTGTGGCGGCCGCCACCTTGTAGTTTGCGACCGCCACCTTGTAGTTGGCGACCGCCAATTTGAAAAAGCATAGTACAGTGACATCATCGCTTTGACCAGGCGGCTGCCATGTTGGAGGTGGCGACCGCCATGTTGAAGGTGGCGATCGCTATGTTAATTGTGGCGGCTGCCATGTTTAAATATGAAGGGAATATTCAGTTTGCAGTTTCTGTGGCTTGTGTAAAATGTTGACTTTCGCATTGGACATACAAGAGAGTTTGAGCAGTAAATAAGAGAGAATCATACAGCAGACGGATAAGCAGATAATAAAATGGCACAAAGGCCCCAAAAATGCATAAACAGTTGTATAATGTATCAAAATATAAAACTGGGGCACCCAGGCCTAAAATAAGGGCACGCAAGCCCATAAGTGTATCAAATTGGGGCACGCTGGCCCATCAAAATAAAATCAAAAAATAAAGCAGAAGGGGGGGTCTCTCTCTCAATGATGTCTGGGGCGGACCCGACGGGAGGAAGGGCTAGCCTCTCCGAACTGATGTCATCAAAAAGCCTCTCCAAGTCATCGCCGTCACTACTAGAGGAAGAGACTCGACTCTGGATCGGCTCCGTGTAGATGAGACGGATCCTCGGGAGCGAGCACGGGAAGTTGCACGAGATCCCCGACCGCGGGCGGGAGCTAGAACCGAGGCTGGAGCAGGAGCAGAGGGTGGAACAGCAGCAGCTACAAGACGCTATCAAAAGAGACAAAAAAATAAGGAAACAGTATGAAGGAGAGCAAAGAAATCGAAAAGACAAACACTCACCGGCCGAGGAACTAAAGGAACCCCAGCTGCACGCAAGGCAGCATCCTACTAGCGGACAAGGGTTCGCAGGCCACTCATCACCAGCATGAGACGGTCTAGCCAAGCCTGATCCGTTTGTTGAGAAATAATACAGAACTGAGCAGTCTACGAAGGAAGATACGGTCCAAGGTATCTCGACACTCCCAACCCTAGCCCCACCAGCCGGACCAACATCTGCAGCAGCAGGACCAGCATCAGCAGCTGCAACAGCACCAACACCAGTGGACTCTAGAGCCGTTTCCCTCCTCCTACTGCCAGGGCTAGCTGGGCCAGGACCTAAGGGACCCATCAGATGAGCCTGAGCCCAGGCTGTATAATCCCTCTTCGCCACGAGCAACGCTATAGCCGGGGTCCCCACTGTCTCTAGGAGAAGGTCGACCCGGCCCAGATGATCGGTCCGGCGCATGCAGGCTGGAGAAACCACCGATATGCGGAAATGATCCAGGCTGAGCGACTGGCAGACCACCCGCTCTCCTAGATAATACTCCCTACCAAATGGACCCTCCAACAAGATCCGTCTAGAAGCAATATCCCGGCTGCGCATCAAGTCTGCGCCGACTCGATCCTCCTCTCCCCTCCAGATGTCCCAGTGGACCTGCAGCAAT
The DNA here is from genome assembly GCA_032360265.1 of Heliamphora ciliata. NCBI lineage: Eukaryota > Viridiplantae > Streptophyta > Magnoliopsida > Ericales > Sarraceniaceae > Heliamphora > Heliamphora ciliata. Next base: position 11,332 of record JAUMHN010410805.1, read on the forward strand.
TCAAGGATCAGTGCAGTGCAATAAACAGTAAAAAGCAAACGATCAGTATGTAGTACAATAACCAGTATGCAGTACAGTGCAGTGAACGGGAATAGTGATCAGTGTACAGTGCAGTGAATAGCCGTGAACAGGATGTAATACGGTAAAAATAGTAAAATGATACCTGGTCGGGGTCAGTCGGTCCAGTGAGACCGAAAAATGGTCTATGTCCTTTCCTCCAGCCTTCTTTCCCTTTTGCCCACGAGACCACCGGGCTGCTCGGGAAATTACTAGAGGGTCGGCCGCCGAGTTTACCGGGACATGAAGCCCAAAAAACTCATAAGTCCACAGCTGCAAAGGAAAAGGTATCAGTCAGCAGATAATGAATAATGGCAAATAAAAAAAAGAACAAGACAAATAAGCAGAAAACTAAATCATACCTCCCAAACCCTCCAGTATCCCCCAATGCTATGCTCCTAGGGGAACCGGGTCAATGTCCGCATAAATCCGTAGAAAGTGGCAAGAGCAGCTCCTTCCCAGTCAAACGAAGCAACCCGGTCCAAACGAGCGAGGGCGCCAAGGTAATACAGATGAATGGTATTCTCCTTGTTCGAAAACAAGGAGGTACCAAACATATACATCAAAAAGCACAGGGCAACCCACTCAAAATGGCGGGGCTCAAAACAGTGGAAGTGACGGTAGTGCTCAAATGGAATGAGTGCTTCTCTAACCCGTATACCGGTAATCAGCGCGAACTTGAGAGGCATCACAGTAGCCTCAAAGGTGGTGAAATGGAAAGTGTTAGTGGTATCCCACCACTGCTCAGCCAGGGCCGTCAGCCAGACCCGGTTATTGCTCGTCCTACCCAGTAGGGGTTGGAATCGAGCAAAGCCGGAGGCATCAACAATGGCCCGACTAGGAGCAGGAAGGGCATCATACCACTCCAACACCTCCCCGGATGCAGAACCTCCGAAACCTCGGACGTAATGACCGACTTGAAAAGAACAGATCAAGCACATGAGATATGCAGCCAATAACCAAATCTTTTAAACCCTAGAAAAAAACTAGGCACCCTAACCCTAGGTTCGTGTGTATGTGACGACCCTTCAGTTCTCTCAAACCCTGATAAATCAGGCAAATTCTCTAACCCTAGGTTCGTGTGTATGTGAAAACCATTCGGTTCTCTCAAACCCTGATAAATCAGGCAAATTTCCTAACCCTAGGTTCGCGTGTATGTGACGACCCTCCAATTCTTTCAAACCCTAGAAAAAGATTAGGAACCCTGAGCCCTGGTACGCCAGGCAGATTTCTATTTTTTTGTGTTAAAATAAAAATAAAATAAATATATAAAAAAAAAACAAAAAAATATATAATAAACAAAAAAAAAGAATAAAAAAAAGAGCAAAGAAAATTTCTCCTTAAATGTTGGTATTTTGTCCATTTTGTTCCAAATTTCCTCAATTTCTCAGATTTTCATAAAATTTTTAGAATTATCTCAAATTTGTTTCTCATTTTCTAGGATTTTCTTAAAATTTTTTAGAATTATCTCAAAATTGTTTCTCAATTTCTATGATTTTCTAAAAAATTTTCTTCAATTTTTTAGGATTTTCTAAAACTTTTAAGATTTTCTAAATTTTTTTTAGAATTCTTCTAAAAATTTGCCCCAAATTTCTACAATTTTCCTTGATTTTTTAAAATTTTTCAAAATTTTCTAGAATTTTTCTAAAAACAAAAAAAAAGTTTTCTAAATATTTTTCAAAATTTTCTCAAAATTTTCTAGAATTTTTCTAAAAACAAAAAAAAAAGTTTTCTAAAGATGTTTTCAAAATTTTCTAGAATATTTCTAAAAAAAAAATTCTAAAGATTTTTCAAAATTTTCTAGAATTTTTCTAGAATTTTTCTAAAAACAAAAAAAAAATTTCTAAAGATTTTTTTAAAAATTTTCTAAAAAAAGAAAGGAGCTTCTAAAAATTTTCCTTAATTTTATGAAAATCTCCCCCAATTTTCTAAAATTTTTGAATGATTACTTTTGATTTTTCTACAGTTTTTGGAACAAATTTTCCTAAATTTTTGAGAATTGTTGTAAAATTTTCTTATTTTCCTAAGATCTTTGAAAAAACAAATTCATTTTTTTCTTTTTTATTATACTTTTGAAAAACACTCCCTAAGTTTTAGAAAGTTTGCCGTAGATTTTAAGATTTTCAGCAACATTGCCTCTAAGTTTTTTAGGATTTCTGATAAAATTCTTTATTTTTCATACTCCAATTTCAGCCCCTTAGACTTTGATGTCTAACCCAAAAAATAAATAAAATAAAAAAATCAATCCCTTAGTTTTATGTTGTTCCTAAAAATAATATAAAATTTTTTTATTTTAAAATGAATTGCTTCTTTTATTATTTGTTTAAAATCTTAGTATCCCTACTATTTTAATCTTCATTGCAAAGGTCCCTAAACTAAGATATCAGCATCACACCATCATCAAAATAAAACACCATTCATCACCATTCATCATCACGTCAACACACATTATCATATCATCTGGGGGATCCTAAGCATGGTCCACATTTCACATATCATAAAAACATGCTTTGAATTTGAAATAATAGGGATACGTAACCTACCAAAGGTCGTTGACGAGAGATGTGGTGGTCGGGCTCCCGTAAAAGGATGTCAGCAGCAATGCAATCAGTAGGAGGCTCATAACGTCTCATCCCGCAGTATACAATGCGATGAGGGACCGGATCATAGGTGTGTGGGTCAAAAGGTGCTGGGTGACCCTCTATAGCGTTTGGATCCAGAAAATCTGCCATCGCAGCCTCTGCAGCAGCATCTGCAGCCACTTGTGCCTCAGCAGCTGCCCGCGCCTCCTCCTCAGCTGACTGGCGAGAGGCACGCTCTGCCTCAAGAAGGAGAGCATCCATCGCCGCGCTCGGCTACGTAGCAGTGACCCCACCGACAGGCTGACTAGTAGTCGTATCCCTGAGTGTCCCCATGGAGGAGCTCCCAGCAGCAGAAGGGCCTTGTCTCGCCCCCAAGTCATCATCCTGGCCTGCGTCGGCCATGAAAAGGAAAGGGATCACAAATAACAAAGTAAACATCTCCACGGATCAAGAGAAAAAGGCACGAAAGCTAAG
>JAUMHN010410816.1:0-14444 GCA_032360265.1 Heliamphora ciliata
TTAATTTTATGTATCTTTTTGGTATCTAAATCTACTAAAATATATTATATTAATGTATTTATAATTAATTTAGTCTTTTTATAATTTATCATAATTTTAATAGCAATTAATTAAATAGGTGTAAACTTTTAAGCAAAATTAAGCTAGTTTGACTAGAATTGACTTTTTGACTTATTTATTGTGTAGAGACTCTAAATAATTCCTTGTTTGTTTTTTTTGAGCTATATTATTATATTATTATGTATATTATTTGTATAAAAAATATTGGGTTAAAATAATGCTTAATTTATATATATTTTTTCTCATTTTTAAGCTTACAAAGGCAAAAAGTTACTTTTTGGGCACAAATTCCTAGGTGGCCGGTCATGCAAGGGTAATTTGGTCATTTTTTTTGTTATTTTATATTTTATTAATTAATTATGTATAAATATCTAATTTTGGGTGTCCATGTGTCAAATTTTGAATTTTTGGGACTTTTTGCTTTATTAGGAGCAAAATGGTCATTTTACCATAATTATGAAAATTTTTGATTTTTGATTTAATATTTTTTGTTATTTACTTAATTTAAGTTATTCCGAGATTTTCCTGAGTGCTAGGGTCTTGTCTCTGAGTATTTGGTCTCTTTTAGTTTTTTTGGGTCAAAATTAGGGTTTTGGGTTACTTAGGGTTTTCGCTTGTTTATGTGGCGACTTAGGTTCTTATCATCTATTCGTTGCTAATACTAGGGTTTGACCCGGGTTATTACAAAACATCTCTCCCACCATTGTCAAACACAAATCTAAGATCAAGAATCAAAACACGAAAATAAAGGCGTTTTGGTGAGATTTTTGGGATAGTTCAGTGTGAGTGTTGAGTTTTTGAGTTGGTATGAGCTTTTCCCTGGGTTTCATGACTTCTATAGGATCTGAAGTTTTGATATATATGTGTACAACACATGCATGCAAAAAAAAATGTTTCAAAACTTGATACACAAAGTGCTACGAGGCTAGAACTAAACTAGACCTGAGATTTGAGATTTTTGAGTTCTCTGCCCCGATTTTTGAAAAACTCATAACTAAATATAGAAAATTGATTTCAGTGTTCTCTTTATGTCCAGACCTATATTTTTAAGTCATCTTTCATACAAAAGTTGTTTGAACTGATTTAAGTGGGTAGAACTCGAGATATAGCCATTTTACCAAAACGTGTCAATTTCATACCAGCATGTGTTGCAAAGCCAAAAACCCTATTTTCAAATGTGATCTGGGCTTAGGTGAAAACATGAAAGTTGTAGCAAACATATATATCTAGTCATCCACCAAAAACGAGCCTAAGATATTGAGATTTGATAGATCTAATAATCTCTAAAATTCACTATTGAGGTTTAGTGAATAACAAAACCCTCTATCATATATTTTTGTGCAACCCAAAACCCATATTTTTAGTGACCTTCTTCAAAAGTAGTTTTCATGAAAAGTATAGGTAAAATATTAAACTAGTTGCTTTCCAAAAATTAGATTCAAAACCCCATTGATGATCTGCCAAACCATTTTTAAATTCTTTGTTAAAAACTGATTCTGTTGTGTGTTCGATGACTGCCTGAACACATTTTATAAAATGGCCTATTTCTCTAACTTTTTTCCAAATAACTACCTTGATCACTGTTCATGAGACTTGTAGGGACCATATTGAACTAAAACATATCCAAAACGTAGGCTAGTAGGACCTAGTTTCATACCCCAAAATCGAGACTAACTAAGACCATTTTTTTTTATAAATGTTCTGTATTAGTGCTGAACAATTTTTGCTTATGGGAATTTATTCACCTATTTGTTTTAGGATTTGGCCTTAGTGTTCATATATAAATTGTAGAGAATGGTGTTATCTAAATTGTGACAAAACACCAGAACCTAACTTAAGGTATAAGTGCCTCAAAAACTTATTGCCACTTAAAATTATGTAGTTAATTTTTTTAAAAAAAGTAACGAAAATGGCCAAGTTAAATTCTTAGACGAGCAAAGGTTTGAGCGAGTGTTTAGTGTATCTTAAACATAAAAGGGAGGTAACTGTAGTCCCTAAAAAGTCATAGAAAACATTCAACGGTTCGAATCATTTTACTACTTCACGTTCTAAGACGGGTAGAACTCCATGCTGACGATTAAGTCGTGTTTACTTGCTTGGCACAGAGGTTTTATTACCTGAGGGTCAACCTTAGCTCGTTGGCAAAGGATCGGTTCGTACGTGTATAAGATAAGGGGGGAGTCCTTAGCCATTATCTTGAACATGAATCTATGTGAATGATGTTTTTTTAAATGCTTCGATGCTAATGATTTGATTTATGACAAGTTTTGAAAGCATGAACTATTGTTTCCAATGCCATGATATTTTTAATTTAAATGTGTTGTCCATGATCTTTTGAAGAAGTGTGATGTTTTTATAAAAGTACTGTCAATGTTGTGTGGTTGTACCAAAGTGCCAAGTTACAAGGATTTTTGGCCCTTTATATCCCGATATAAGGGAGGTTACCCAACCATGGATTTTTTATTTGTCCCTATATGGGAGGTTTCCTGTTAAGCGGGGGTTATTTGCCTTTAAGGCTTTTGGGCTAAGTTCCAAGTTTTAGCACACACCACTCGTGCTTAGTGTAGAGTAGCCCTCTTTCTATCACATTGCTATCCGTGCATTGAGAATCAAGGTTACGGTACCGTCATAACTCCCGGTCATGAGATTGACACCTACTTGGATACTGTTGTGGTTTGGGATTAGTTTTGAGAATGTGGTTATTCATTAAACTGTAGCGGTTGAGCCGTGAATATATTTTTGCCATACTAAGAAAGTTCTGTAAAATCTGTGATAGTTTTTTGTTTGAGCAAATGCATCAGTTCCTATGATTTTGTAGAAAGTATGATAAACTGTTTTCAGGGTGAATTTTTTAGTTATCTTTAACTATATTACTGCCTTTTTCTATTCGTGATAATGCTAAGTTCACTCTCCTGTAATCTCTGAGGTTGCAGATAACAGGAGCGGCTAGGAGTTGGTCCACCACAAGCGTCGTCGAGTAGTCTTTGAAGCTGATGTCGGACGTTGTTTTGGTGCTGTTATCTTTTGTTTAGTTGTTGTACCCGATAAAACATCTTATGATGGGAATTAAGGTTTTGTTGTATTAGAAGTAATATATGCCCCTGGGATGGTATATCCCTAGAAAACTTATGTTTAATCCCTTTTTATGAAGGCATGTGATTGATTAGAAGTTCATGTTCTGGTCTTTTGATTTTATGTTAAGCCTTATCTTTTTCCCAAGGCCGCCGAGCCTGCGGTGGGATCATACCTCTCTGCACAGGTTGAGTACTGTACCTGTGTAGGGTGTGACATCTTAGTATCAAAGCTCTAGGTTATAGGTTCAGTAGACTTGTTAGAGTGAGATTTGTGGTGGACCATAGGCTAAGTGTGTTGTCTCGCGGTTTATCAAGTAGAGTGGTTTAGGCCAGGGGTTGTCGTGCATTTGCCTTCGGGTGTCTGACAGACTGACTTTGAGTTCCATTTTGGAAACGCGTTTTGTAGGCATAAGGTCTTGATTGGAAGTCTAAGAAAGTCATTAGATTAAGGGAGATGGCCTTTGTGTCGTTAAATCTTCCGTTAGATAGTTTGTTCTTATCTTTATGTCTATAAGTTGGACTCCTATGTCGAGCCCTAACCCATACCTTTCTTACAATAGGGAAAAGCATGGAGAACTCGGATGGAGCATCATTCAACCTGAATCAGTATAATGAGGCATGTCATGAAGAATCTCCACAAGTGGGACCGGTGGAACCTGACCCAACCGCGAGGATGTTGGAGGCGATTGCTAGGTTGAATCGACAGAACGCGAGGTGGATCGCAATGCAAGTTGAAAGAAACAACAATTCCTTAATCAAGAAAACCCTCAGCCCCATAGAAGTAGAAAACTGGTTGAAGGATGCAGTGCATATTTTGGGTAGGCCATGGGTAGATACAGACGATAGGATTGACCTCGTAACTTTTATGTTTAGGGGAGAAGTGTACCACTGGTGTGAAGGCACAGAGCGATTACTGAAGATGCCGATGCCAGGAGGTAAACCTTCTGTACCCTAGAGAATTACTTGGGGATCATTCGGGAAAGCATTCAACAAGCAGTGCAAGCCTATAACCTATAAGTACGAGAAGGAGCAAGAATTTATCGATCTGGAGCAAGAAAAGATGAATGTGGCAGAATACGAGAAGAAGTTTACGGAGTTGTCACAATATGCCACCCAGCTCATACCCGATGAAGAGACAAGGTGTAGAAGATTTAAAAAAGGGTTAAGTTTTTTTATTAGAACAAGAATGACGATTCTCAAGATGAATAGCTATGCAAGTCTGGTGAACAAGGCGAAGATGATCGAGAAAGATGTGAAAGAGGGAGAAGGAAGATGAGAAGACTTTAAGAAGCGTAAGTTCGAGAATATCACGACGAGCAAGGTAGGGGACAGGACAGGTTCCTAGGAGTGGTGCCACAAGGCCACCGACTTTTTGAAGTCAGAATTATTAGTTGACTATAAAGAATTATAGACTTAAAGGGGATCGATCAAAGAAGGAGGCATCTAAATGAGCAAAGGAGACAAAAACGAATGGTTGCTTGAGCCCCTAACCACTTTAAGAAGGATTGTTCAAGGATCAACAAGGAAATTATTTGCTATTGTTGTGGTGAATCGAGGCATATAGCTACTCAGTGCAGGCAGTTCGGGCTACTGGCACAATCATTTATAAAAAGCAGAAGGATGGATGGGCCAGCTGGGAGTGTGCAAGACAAAGGAAAGGGATTGATAGAGACCCCAAGGATTTCGGCACGGGTTTTTGCTATCACACGCCAAGATGCTCAGGCAACGCCCGACGTGGTGACAAGTACACTTACCACTTTTGATAGAGATGCCTATATTCTAATAGACCCTGGATCAACGTACTCGTTTGTATCACCCACTTTCATAACACAAATAGATGCTGTAAGGATGGAACCTCTTGATTGCATGATAACCATAGCTACACCTATAGGAGAAGAAGTGGTAATTAAAAGTGTATACAAAGATTGTGTGTTGAATATAGGAGATAAGGACATGTTGGTGGATTTGATGCCTTTAAATATGTCTGGTTTCGACCTGATTCTCGAGATAGACTAGTTGTCATCCTACCATGTGTCGCTAGATTGTTTTAGGAAAGGAGTATTCTTTAGGATACCTAAGGAGAAGAAATTTATATTGCAAGGGGATAAGGGTAGAACAAATATCTATATAGTGTCAGTTATTAAGGCTTCAAAGATGCTGAAAAGGGGTTACCAGGGGTTTTTGTCACACATAGTGGACACAAATATGGAAGAGAAAAAGCTTTCGGAGGTATCAATCGTTTGTGAGTTTACAGACGTGTTTCTAGAGGATTTACTAGAATTATCCCCAGACCAAGAAGTAGAGTTTATGGTATACTTCTACTTGGGCACGACGCATATATCTATTCCTCCATATAGAATGTCACTCGCTGAGTTACTAGAGTTGAATGAACAGTTGCAGGAATTATTAGACAAGGGATTCATCAGATCTAGTGTCTCACCGTGGGGAGCACCTGTGTTGTTCATGAGGAAAAATGATGGAACCCATTGGATGTGCATCGACTATCGACAATTTAATAGGGTGACTATCAAGAACAAGTTTCCTTTGCCTAGGATAGACGACATGTTCGATCAGTTGCAAGGAGACAAAGTGTTTTCAAAAATAGACTTGAGATCAGGATACCACCAATTGAAACTACGGAAGTCAAATATACCCAAGACTGCTTTTAAGACTCGTTACAGGCATCATGAAATTGTTGTGATACCTTTCGGGTTAACGAATTCGCTTACAGTGTTCATAGATTTGATGAATTAGGTGTTTAGATGTTTTCTAGCCCAGTTCGTGATAGTGTTCATAGATAACATTTTGATATATTCACAAAGCGAGGAGAAACATACGGAACATTGGAGGATTGCCTTGCAGACCTCGAGGAATCATAAGTTGTATGCAAAATTTGGTAAATGTGAGTTTTAGTTAGATCGGGTAGTGTTTTTGGGTCATGTTATATCCGGAGAGGGAATTCAAATAGATCCAACAAAGGTGGAAGCAATAGTCAATTGGAAGAGGTCAACTAGTGTGACAGAGATATGAAGCTTTTTAGGGTTAGTTGGTTATTACTGGCGTTTTATCCAAGATTTTTCCTTCATTACGAGACCTTTAACTTGATTGACTCAGAAGAATGTGAAATTTGAGTGGTCCGATCAATGTGAGCGAAGTTTTCAAGAGTTGAAGTCAAAACTGGTGTCAGTACCTATGCTTACCTTTCCGTAAAGCAGTGAGGGCTTTGTCGTTTATAGAGACGCATCACACCAAGGTTTGGGTTGCGTTCTGATGCCGCACGAAAAAGTTACCGCCTATGCGTCCAGATAGTTAAAACCTCACGAGAAGAATTACCCTACCCACGATCTAAAGTTAGCTGCAATCATCTTCGCACTCAAGATATGGAGACACTATTTATACGGCGTCCTTTGCGAGATCTTTACGAATCACCAGATCTTAAAGTGTATGTTCACCCAGAAAGAGTTGAACTTGAGAAAGAGTAGGTGGATAGAGTTGTTTAAGGACTATGACTGCACAATCCATTATCATTCAGGGAAGGCAAATGTGGTGGCGGATGCCTTAAGCCAAAAATCAGTAGGAAGTATAGTGCATTTTCGAGCGGTACAAAATGTCACTTTTTCTGAAATGCGGATGCATAGAGCCAATCTTCCTATAGGAGAGAATGGAGGCCTTATAGCAACTCTAAGCATAAGGTCAACCTTGTTAGACCAAATCCGAGCAGCTCAATTAACAGATAATCAAGTAAACAAGATAAGGACAGAAGCAACAGCTAAAGGGAAGACAAAATTTGAAGTTTGGGATGACGTATTATTGTTCGGGCATGGATTGTATGTGTTCAACAATGAGGAGTTGAGGAGGCAGATCTTAGATGAAGCACATAACTCAACATATACCAAACACTTGGGAAGTACGAAAATGTATAGAGACTTGAAGGAAAGATACTGGTGGAGTGGGAAGAAGGATGTAGTGGATTTCGTGACAGAATGTTTACTATGCCAGCAAGTTAAGATTGAACATTAGAAGCCGACAGAATTATTACAGCCATTACCTGTACTCGAGTGGAAGTGGGAACACATTACCATAGATTTTGTGAACGGACTACCTCGATCACCCAAGAGGAATAATGTTATCTGGGTAATTCTGGATAGGTTGATAAAGTCAGCTCACTACCTACCAATAAAGATGACGTTATCTATGGATCGGTTCACACGACTTTATATTGATGAGATCGTTCGGCTACACGGGGTACCAGTTTCTATAGTATCGGACAAAGACCCACGTTTTACGTCCAGGTTTTGGCTAAGTTTACAAGAGGTGTTAGGGACTACTCTAAAGTTTAGCACGGCTTTCTATCCACAGACTGGCAGTCAATCGAAGAGGATAATTCAGACCTTAGAAGATATGCTCAAAGCATGCGTTCTAGACTTTGTTGGAAGTTGGGAGGTGAAGACACCCCAATTTGACCAAGCCGAATATTAGGCACCCATCTTGAAAGCGCTCCGATGACAAAAATATGAGAATTATGCTCAAAGATACTCCCATGCAAGCAAGATCAGGAATACGACTTAAAATTTAAGAAAATCACCAAAAACCTTTAGGCTGTGACATTCCTATACTCACGGCCGCCACTTTTTTGAAACCCTAGAGCAAGCCATGACTTCCTTTGTCATGGCCGCCAGTATTTGAGCCTAGCCATGACTTTTGAAAGTCGCAGTTGTCCTTTTCATTGCCATAAAGGTAGCAGCCGTCATTATACAAAAGCAAAAAGGTAGCGGTCGTCACTTTTATCCCTTTTTGGACATGTAGCAGCATTCCAGAGGGGGTCTGTGTTACCCACCTTGCCTATAAATAGGCGACATTTTCAGAAGAAATGATGAGGAAAAAAAACTTAGAGGTCCAAACTCTACTAAAATACTCTTCCACCTGGTATTTCGATATCCATTCCATACTTTTCGGACCTTATTCCTGGTCTTGCTTGCATTGAGGGAGTTTGTAGAGCTTGTATTGGCTTGGAGATAGCCTATTCTCACACCCGACGAGCCATTCGAGATGAATATTCACCTTTAGGAACCCACGACTCTTCTACAAACCCTCATTTTCTTCCCCTGAGGGTGTCATGGATAAGATTTTCCTTTGTTTTCAATGTTTATTTGTCATTTATTTCAATCCAAACAATGTTCATTCAAGTTTTTCTTATAAATAGTGTATTTGTAGCATTCTATTATGTATTTAATAGTCGTTTCTGTTGCGTTTTGACACTCATAAGCACACTGAGCACACCAAAACCTTTCTGGAGTTCTAGGAATATGACGGCCGCGATCTTTTAATGTCACGACCGCGTATTTTATTAAACCTATAGTTACGGCTATGACCCTTTTGCACATGGTCGACACCTTTTTACCTTCTTTTCTTACGGCCGCGATATCCTGTTGTCACGGTCGTGATGTTTATATAAGGTTAAAAACATGAAAACTCTCTGTTATTTGTTTATTTAGAGTTTTTTTCTTCCTTTTTCTTATTCTATTTTGCTTTTTCCTTTTCTGTACTTTAGTTTATGTTCTTGCTGGGTAATGAGTGGTAGATTTGGTCTAGATCGAATGGGTCGCGGTCTCCATTCTATAAACCCCATTTTTTCTGTATGTTTTGTAGTTATAAAAATATGACGGCCGCGACCTTACAATGCCACGACCGTGTGTTTTATTAAACTCACAGTAACGCCCGCTAATTATTTTTCAACGACCGCAACTTTTATTTCCATGTTTGTGAGGCCGTCATATCCTCTTACTACGACCGTGAGGTTTTGTGATGCTAGTGACATAAAAAATGTGTTTCAAGTATTTTTTTATTCATTTCAATGATCTGTATATCTTATTTTGAGATATTTCTTGTATAGAGGATGGAAGATAGTGGATCTAACCTATAATAAATGGGTTATGGTCTTTGTCTTACATGTCCTATCCATTTAGGCATGTCCTAGACCTTGTATGATAATTATACCCTCTCTAGATCCTTAAAAAATCTTAGCCGCATCTTTTGTTCTATATTTGTTACGGCCGCGACATCCTTTTGCTACAGCTGTGAGGTTATGTGAAGCTAGTAACATGAAAACTGCGTTTATGTTTTATGTTGTTCATTTTAGTATCATGTACGTTCTGTTTCTAGACATATTACTTCTATAGGGATAAAAGATGGTAGATCTAACCTAGAATAAGTGGGTTATGATCTCTATCCTGCATATCCTATTCATTTAACCTCATTTTAGACCATGTATGCTGAGCATATCTTTCTGGACCCTAAAATACCTTGGCTGCAACTTTTATTTGTCACGACCGTAACATTCGGCATCTTGGTTTTTCGCGGTAACCTTATTATTGTCACGGCCGCATGTTTTGTGACTTATTTTGTCACATTCACAACATTGGTTACTACGGCCATGAGTTTTCTTCATGTCCAGGAGCTTGAAAATAGTGTTTAAATTTTTTCTATTTATTTTGTGTAACTTGTACATTGCATGTTAGAGACAGAAACATTGTTGCATGACCTTTAGGCTCTTATTTGTTCCTTTTAGCTTTCCTTCGCATATTTTTCGCTTTGCTTTGCGTAAACAATACATATGGCATATCTAGAAATAATAATCAAATTGCATGACCCTAAGGGTCGTAGTTAAAATTTTGTTCCTTTGCTTGCTTTTGTTTGAACTTTCTTTAATCTCCCGTTCTATATGTTACCTTTAAAAAGTTTACAATAAGAACAAATATTGACAAAGTAGAGGCTAACCTCACGGTTGGGTGAAAAGGGTGCCTAACACCTTCTCTTTTCATGCCTTAGCCTCCGAACTCTCTTTTTCTCTGTTTACGTTTTTAAAAGACCCACAACCTTCTTTTTGTTTTTCTAGGTTTTTCTCAAAAACCGAGTGGAAACTCTATTTTTCTAAAAAAGTACTCGGATACCTTGGATTTTCTTATTTTAAAAAGAAAAGAACATTTTTCTAAAAAAATAGATATTCGGAGCACCGTCTCCCCAAAAACAAATGCCCACAAAAGTAACATTTGTCGCTAATCAAGTTCGCGTATAACAATAGTTTTCAGTCAACCATAGGGATGGCTCCTTACGAAGCGTTGTACGGCAAGAAATGTCGAAGCCCAATTCGTTGGAAAGAAGTCGGAGATAGGAAGTTGCATGGATTCGAGATAGTTCAAATCACTGCTGACAAGATTATATTAATCTAAGAGAGATTGAACCAATCCCATGACAGGCAGAAGAGTTATGCAGATAATTAGAGCCGCGACCTGGAGTTTTTAGTGGGAGACCGCGTGTTCCTAAATATATCGCCATGGAAGAGAGTGATGAGGTTTGGGAAGAAAGGAAAACTGAGTTTTCAATATATTGGACTGTATGAAATCATCAAGAGAGTTGGGAGCACAGCATATCAATTGGCCCTGCCACCAGATTTAGCAAGACTGCACAATGTATTTCACATTTCGATGCTAAGAAAATACATGCCAGATGCTTCTCACGTGCTGATAATGCAACCTATTGATCTAAAGCCCGATTTTACGTATGAAGAGGAGCCAGCATGAATACTAGACAGGAAAGAATAAATTATGCGAAGCAAAGTCATTCATTTAGTAAAAGTGTTATGGTATAGTTACTCGGTGGAAGAAGCTACGTGGGAGCGGGAAGATGATATGCGAAAGAAGTACACATCTCTTCGAGCAAGGTATGTAAATTTCGAGGACAAAATTTCTTAAAGGGGTAGATTGTAATAATCCGTACTCAAGTTATGAATAGAAAAGAAAGAATAACTTAAAATAAATGAAATCTCGAACTTAAGTTCGGCAAGAAGAACCGACCCGATTGTTTAACCTTCTCAAGCCCAAGACCCCAGATGGATTAAGACCCACACATATACATATATTCTAGCCTCAATGTTGAGATTAAAAATTCAAATTTTCTAAATCCGAGTCAACTCAAATCAAGAGTTAAGCCCCAAAAATTAAGAAACAAACCTAGAAGAAAATACCCAAATTTCTCATACATTTAAAATATGGAAAATTATTTATTAAAAAAATAAGGGAGCACTCACATGGCTGGCCACCCTAGGGACTTGTGCCCAAACTTGGTGGCTAAGTCTTAACAAACTCAAGTTAGTTTAAAGGAAACTAAGGTTAGGTTAGTTAACCCATAGTTAAGAAATCTTTCTAAATAAGCCTCCTGCACTAACCTTGGCTATAAAAAGAGACCCACACAACCCATTTCCTCTTGTTGTTTGGCCATAGAGAGGAAAGGAGAGAGAGAAAGAGAAAAAGAAGAAAAGAAGAAGAAAGGAAGGAAGAAGAAGGAAGCTTAGAGCTAGGAGGAGCCATGAAGCATTAATGTTAAGCCTACAATCTTCAACCACCAAGAAGTAGTCCACAACAAGGTAAGAGAGACTCTAATACTTCTGAATTTACAAAAATCAAACATCTCTCCCACCATTCTGAAATACAAATCTAAGATCAAGAATCAAAACACAAAAATAAAGGCGTTATGGTGAGATTTTTGTGACTATTCGATGTGAGTGTTGAGTTTTTGAGTTGGTATGAGCTTTTCCAGGGTTTCATGACTTCTATAGGATCCGGAGTTTTGATATATTAGTGTACAACACATGCATGCAAAGAAAATGGGTCAAACCTTAATATACAAAGTGCTAGGAGGCTAGAACTAAATTAGATATGAGATTTAAGGTTTTTGAGCTCTCTGTCCCGATTTTTGAAAACATCATAATTAAATACAGAAAATGATCTGAGTGCGTTCTTTATGTCAAGACCTAGATTTTTAAGTTATCTTTCATACAAAATTTTTTTGAACTGATTTAAGTGAGTAGAACTCGAGATATAGCCTTTTCACCAAAATGTGTCAGTTTCAGACCAATATGTGTTGCAGACCCAAAACTCCTATTTTCAAACGTGGTTTGGGCTTTGATGAAAACATGAAAGTTGTATCCAAAACATATATCTAGCTACCCACCAACACTGAGCCTAAAATATTGAGATTTGATAGGTCTAATCATCTCTGAAAGTCACTATTGAGGTTTAGTGAATAACAGAACTCTCCGTCACACATTTTTGTGCAACCCAAAATCTCTATTTTTAGTGACCTTTTTCAAAAGTGTTTTTCATTAAAAGTGTAGACAATATATTGAACTAGTTTCTATCCAAAAATCAAATTAAAACACTCCTGCATGTTCCCCCAAACCATTTTTAAACGTTTTGTTAAAAATTGATTTTGCTGTGTGATTGATGAATGCTTGAACACATTTTATAAAATGACCTATTTCTCTAACGTTTCCCAAATAACTACCCTAAGCACTATTCATGAGACTTATAGGGACCATATTGAACTAAAACATATCCAAAACATAGCTAGTAGGACCTAGATTCATACCCCAAAATCGAGACCAACTGAGACCATTTTTCTCTAAATGTTCTGTATAAGTGTTAGACAATTTTCAGTTGTGGGAATTTATTCACCTATTTGCTTTAGGATTTGGCCTTAGTGTTTAATATATAAATTGTAGAGAATGTTGCTATCTAAATTGTGACAAAACACCAGAACCTAACTTATGGTATAAGTGCCTCAAAAACTTACTGCAACTTAAAATTATGTAGTTAAATTTTTTTAAAAAAGTGACAAAAATGGTTAAGTTAAATTCTTACACGAGCAAAGGTTTGAGCGAGTGTTTAGTATCTCTTAAACCTAAAAGGGAGGTAATTGTGGTCCCTAAAAAGTCATAGAAAACATTTAACGGCCCGAATCATTTTAGTACTTCACGTTTTAAGAGGGGTAGAACTCCATGTTAACGGTTAAGTTGTGTTTACTTGCTAGGCACGGAGGTTTTATTGCCCGAGGGTCAAACTTAGCTCGTTGGTGAAGGCTCTGTTCGTACGCGTATAAGATAAGGTAAGAGTGCTTAGCTATTATCTTGAACATGAATCTATGTGAATGATGTTTTTTTAAATGTATTGATGCTCATGATTTGTGTTAGTTCAGGCAACCCAAGAGGATGGTGAATTAGGTTTAAAAACAATTTTAAAAACCTTTTAATTTCACAAATAAATATAGCAATAAATATGATAGTAGAAAATTAAAGAGGTTAAAGAGAGAGAAATTGAACCAGACACCAAGAGTTATAGTGGTTCGATTTCTTCCAAGCCTACATCCACGCCTCAAGACTCTCCTTGAGAATATCCACTAGGACCGAATGCTTTACATGTGCATTCAAAAACCTTTTACAGCCTCAAGAAGTTATTACAAAACAACCCCTATTTTTTTAAAACTCTTTTAAGCTCTTCTTTAAGAAGTTTACTCACTATCTTAAGGGATCAAGAATGGCTCACCCTATATTACAATAAATGTGAGAGAATCAAATATTCACTAACTAACACTCTTTATAAATGATTGAAAAAAAATGAGTAAAAGAGTGTAAGAATCAGCTAGAGGAGTAAATAAGCAGTTAATGCTTCTTGAAACATTTGAGCTTTGATGTCGACTCAAAATGCTGTGGTGTCGACTCATTAAGTTGCAGTTAGCCTATGGACTTTTAGAGTCAACTCATCTTCGTTTGTTGTCGACTCAGAAAATCTCAGACAGTCTCGGTTGTTTTGGAGTCGACTCAACTTCGTTTAGTGTCGACCCAAAACTCTTGTTTCTGAAAGGAACATTTGTGTCGACTCAGAAAGCTTTGGTGTCGACCCATTTTGACTTGGAATCAGGAAATGGCTTGTAGCTCTAGTGTCGACCTAATTCTCCTTGGTGTCGACTCATTTTGTTTTTCGGAGAGTGTTTAGGTGTCGACTCATGGGAATTTGGTGTCGACCTGTAAAACTCAAAGTTTGGAACCCGAAGGATCATTTGGAGTCGGCTCAAAATACTTTGGTGTTGACTGAAAATGAATCCCCGTCCAATACTCGAGGTGTCGACCCAAAATCATTTGGTATTGACTCATTTGAGTTCCTAAAAAATCTTAAACAAAGTAGTTAAGGTGTCGACTCTAAATTACATTTGTGTCGATACACATAAGAATTTCAAGTGTGCTTTGCCTTAAGGTGTCGACCCAATTATCAATTAGTGTCGACACAAAATGTTCTTCATTGCAACACTGGGTGTCAACCCATTTAATGCAAAGTGTCAGCACAAATAGCATAAGGTGTTGGCTCATTTGTCACGTAGTGTCTACAATTACTTTTTTGAAAATAATTAAATATAATCTTTTTAAATCAATTTAATTAAGAAAATAAATTATAAAAATCATCAAAATCTAATTAAAAA